>OZ024891.1:39821747-39889247 GCA_964017195.1 Siderastrea radians | reverse complement strand
GATGGGGAGTGGAAACGAACACAAAACGTAGTGGTTACAGGTTCAGAGGCCGCGGACGGAATGTGTCAAAACAATAATGAATCAAACATTCAACTTATTTTGCATTACAATCTCTTTATTTGAACATTTGAAACTGCTTGAACTCAGAGCTAAATCAACTGCAGGTAAAACGATGTTATTTTGTGTAGTAAGCTTATAAAGGCCAAAAAAAGTCGTCCTTTCCTATTCAGTTAATTTTTTAGCTTGATTTTGGTAGCGAACAACCGAAAATGTGTGACATGTGACACTTAAATATTATTTAAAACGGTTCTCTTCAATTTGACTGTGTTAAATATTTTTGTATCATGTCCTGATATTTTGGTGTCAAACGTTTTCCGTGTAAAACCTACCTTTTGTGAACATTTCTTGATAGTGCCACGGTGAAAGAGATCGTAAACAGAACGCTAGACTAGTTTGGTTTGGTTTCGCAGTCCGACCCAGCGGTTTCCTCCAAGTTGTTTTTTTTTTTAATTACCAATGTTGTTGCCTCAAAAATTTCCTGCTCGGTCTTCGAAACCAGTATTTCTTTTCGCTTTGTCGTTCCAACGTTTGAAAGTTTTCTTGGCTTCTTTTTCCCCGGTTTGTCGGCCATTCTTTGAGCAAGTCCGCGAACTTGGTGTAAAATTACGTCATGTCGTTCACGAAGATTGATTGGTCAGTTCTCTTTCTCCTCATGTTCCAAATATGGTACTTGCGAAAATGAATAATTACAAGCATCAGTCAAAACCTAAATATGCGAGTTACACGTTTCAAGTCCTTATGAGTTTCTGGTTGTAAAGACTACTAGGTCTTCATGAAATTCTAACCCGTCCCTCAATAGTCGTTCTTGCTTCCAAATGGTTAATGTAACTTGTCCACTTTTTGTTTGTTTTTACAAACGTTCCAGCTTTTCACTATTTAGGTTGCAATCATCAAGCTGGCCGACAAAATGCCGCGTCTACTTTTTTTGTTTGCGTCAAATTGCGAGATTTCTTAACCCTGTTTCGCCTGGGCTTTTTTTGAGTTTCTGAGCCTTGTGCCCCCCCTATAGATCTCGAAAAGTATTCACGCTCTTGTGATGAAACTTAGCATGTTTATAGTACGTCATTAGCTTAACAGATTGGGTTTATGATGTGTCGATTATGACGTTTCATGACGTCACAATGACGTCACAAAGCAGCCATTTTGAATTTTGAGCCGCCATCTTGAATCCCGAGCATGCAGTCATACAGATGACAATGACGTCATCAAAAATATATGAATTTGTTCTAAGAAACAAACCTAATCAAAACAAGCACAAAAATGTAAACGATTAGCTTCTTTTTTCAAACAAAGGGGAAAAAACTGAAAAAAACGACTGAAAAAAGACAAAAAATAGCCAAAACACCTCCTGAGTAGACGGTTGCTATGGAAACGTCAATCACCATAGACATGTCATTGACACAGGAAAATTTTCTCTGATAAATTTCAGGAAAAGTCACCGGATTTGGTGGTTATTCGTCCAGCCGTTCAAAAGTTATAATTCGTTAAAATCAGCGCGGGCACAGTGTCCCCCCCCCCCTTAGGCTAAATAGGGTTAAACTAATCGCAAAGCTCAACGAATGAGTGACCAAAATGAAATAAAATCAAAGGGGAAGTCAGACGAAAAATTGTCCTAAAGTGAACCTAAAGTAAGTTCGGTTTAGCTATTTGATGTCTTCCGTTAGCCACAGAGTGACAGTAACGTGACTTGATAGTACGTTTATTGCAATGAGAGGCAGTTCACCTGTATAGTCTCGGTAGCGAGTATTTCTTTTTACAGGCCCTTCATTCCCAGAGCGTTCAAAGAAAAGGAAAATAAGGAGGAAGACAAAAAATCTCAGGGCAAGGAGAGAAGGTAGCTATTTCGCCGTTCACCAGTCCTTTTTGCAAGTCGTTTGAAATATTATTTTACTCAGTTCGACGAGCGGTAGCCCAGCGTCCAGTGCTATGCAGTCTTCTCGCCAATCAAGTGCGCCCGTTCTTTCGAGGAAAACACAATTGAATTACATGCAGTACCAGCTCGATTTCGGGAATAAATTGAACATCCCATCAAGGTAGATTATCCGATCTCTTGGTTATTCCTTGTTGTGTTAGATAAGGGCTCTTCCTCGCTTCATAAAACAGAGTAGAGAATTTAAATTACCAGTAGCAATCCTTTAAAATGGAAAAAATTCTGTTTGATACTCCGAGAAAGTATTGACATTAACTGAACATTCGTGTAACTGGTCCTGCCAACACAACATATTTTCACTTCATTGAAAAGCACCAGTCAGCGTGTAGATGGAGTCTAATTTACAAATAACTCCAATTGAGGCCACTACTAAGTCCTCCTACGAGAAAAACGTCTGAATGGCAGTACCAGCACCATCGATGCGCGCGTTACGACTTGTCTATCTCCTTTTTTCGTCTTAGCCCTAGATGACGACTCTGATGCCAGCAGTGTCTGCAGCATTAGTACCTGTCCCGGAGATTTGGATTTGAGAAGAGATTCACTCAACCAACCCAGGATGCCTATTTTCGAGGACAGTGACATAGATCAAGGGGCTGTCAGTGATCAGCCAAAGTCATTAGCGGCTCAAGACCGAATCCGTCGCAGACCACCTGGTGTTCATGGCGCCTACCTCCTCTGTCGATACTACAAACGCACGAGGAAGCCTTGTTCGCAAGGAAAACTGTGCCCCTTTGCACACAGTGAAGCGGAAAGAAAGGCTTGGGAAGAAGATCGAAGAAAAGGTACCGAAGTTCTCAGGTCACCCTAAAACATCCACATTAACTGTAGTACGAAATTAATGATTTAAAAAGAGAAAACTCCATTCTATAGTAACAAAAAAGAACCATGGCACTTCTTCTTTACCCGTTACCTTCCGAGCCTCAAACAAGAGAAAAATCACACATTTTTCCTTGGAAAATATCGATAAACGACAAATACCATAGGAAAGCACTGCTCAAACATTTTCGTTTTGGATGGTCACATTTTTCGATATCATACAGCCTTAAAAGTAAGAAAAACCTTATACTGCATTTAAACATAACTACTGTACTGCTCAATAGCGTTCATTTAAATAGTCACACTAAAGCATGAAAGGTCTGAACTCAACAGTTACAATTACCTTGCACACCATAATAACTTGAGTGCCACGAGAAAGTACTCTTCGAAAACTTTCATAGTTTGAATGGCCATACCTCATGGGTATTTCATCTACAGACGGGCCATACTGAGTGAGGCAAGGTTTACTGACTCTTAAACTTAAGCGAAATATAGAAACACTTCGTGAAAAATATGAAACAGAATGTGTTCTTTACCTTTGATCATCTTTCAGCTTTGCGGATGGTCAAAGACGAGAAATCCACAAAAGACAAAAAATGTAGCCAAACGCTTAGGAATCAATCCAGTAAACAGAGTAGTGGAAGTCGTCCGCGGCCATTAGATGTGTATGGTGCCTATCGTGTGTGTTCCCACCACCTTCTTGGACGGGCCTGTCCTGTAGGTAGTAACCAGTGCCGCTTTGCTCACAGTGAGGAGGAGAGAATTGCGTGGGAAAAGGAACGAGAAAAAGGTACCTAACAAGAAAAATTAATATCATAGTTACATGCAGACGAGGTGACCTACAGTTTCGGACGCTTTGTGTTGGAACACTTTTCTTAATGTCACAAGTCACCTGTCTGAATCTGCGGCTGTTGTGTCTTTGGTGTAGAACGTTAATTAAGCTGGCAAAATTCAGGAACAAATGTGTCTATGTTTACACCGTTAGTAGTCAGGGACATGTTGCAGCGACGTGATCACGAAGCAGCGAAAAAAATTGCGTGTTATATATATTATAAACTTCGAGGGAAAACGTTACGGCAAAGTATTAAATGTTATTTCTTACCGTCATCCGTGCATGACATCCGTATCCCCGTTAATATCCTCAAGAGAAATAGAGGGATAGAGGTAGAGAGAGATAAGCAAGTGTTAATCGGAAAGTTGTGTTTCAAATCGTTATGATGACGGGCACTACTGGCACCCTTAAAAAAATGTCCTTGTAAAGGGACGTGCCCCCGTGGAAGACAGTTAAATTCGCACAATACCACGTGACCAAGAAGCAACCAATAAAAGTGAGGTAGCGAGCATCACATCTCGCCACGCAGCATATATCCACTAACTACAAAACGTTGCAAAAACTTTGCGAAGCCGAGAAGCTGTTCACATGCCAATTATAAGTCTTCACTTACATGCTTCACAAAAGGCGTCCCCAAGAAGTGACATGATACAAAACAATTTAAGTCAAGGTCTGAAACAAAAGCACTAAAAACACAATTCGTACTGTCTTTCAATTTACTCACTTCGAAGAAACTCTGAATTGCTCGTTTTAAGACATTCGGTATCACCTATAGATAAACACCCTATTACGTTTTCATTTTCAATTTCGGCACATATTTTAGGCAATTCTTGAAGTAAACAGATGTCTGCGATAGAGTTAGGAATATGGCGCCATCTTTGTTTTTCAACCTGTTGCTCAGTGCCCTGAGCAATAGATGTACGATGACACGCCGTGTTGTTGCCTAACGCGTTGTCAGAATCGCAAGGCCTAACAAAGGACGTCAAAATTATTAAAGGTTCGCGAGAGACAAAGATCGCGATAATGAGTAATTTAAACTCCCTAGCATGTGTCGCAATTTAAAATTCTAGCTATAATACTGTCGCTGAAGAGAATGTCTTTTGAAATGCATCAGTCAGCCAGTGAGTTGCGTCGCATATCTACGTTCATTATCTATCATGTTTCAGGTATTAGTAAGCCAAATGCCAGAGAAAACAAGACCAAGGAACAAAAAGCAAGTGGAAGCTCTTCCTTTACACTGAAAGAGTGGCGTCAGGCTTTCAGGGGACAGTGTCGAGCACCCGTAATGATTCCTCGCAAAGGAGGAAAGTACAGGATGTGTTCCGAGTAAGGACTATCTCTGTAACTTACAATAAAACAAACTGAGTGTATCTGAACAGGTGTGCTAAGAATCGAGGAGCTTTTAGTTCTGCAAATGTGCTACTCGCTGAATTATATACCTCGTGGCTTTTAAAATTAGCTAGCGCCAGCCATTTCGAATATATCAATTAGCGTTGTCTTCTGAAAATTTTAAGTCAACGCGACAAGAACGCAAAGTGACATGTTCGAGAGGGGACGGATAAATGTATAAAATCCGCAAAGACCCTTGCATACTGACATGAAAACACGGAGGAAAATGTTTACGGATTTTCTTCCTTCCTGTTGCACTATTAACCGAAAAATACATTAAGCTTGTAGCGTGAGCTTGATGTTTTAAATCAGCGCGGACAACGTTATTTGAGCTACATACTGCTCTGTTAGTCTGAAGTGTGTAAGTGTCCGTCTAAAATTTAGATCAAAATCTTGTGAGGTTACTACTTAGGCTGTCTTGAATGTAGAGGACCGGATTTGGAGGCAAAGTACCCTCCCACGATCGTTTTTTCTGCCTTCGATTCATCACAGCACCCGTTGCGCCGCAATTTTCCCTTTCGTAAACGGTCGTTGCCATTTTTAAGACACTTTGAAAATTTTTAAACTATTATTGAACGTTTTTCTGCTAAAAAGAAAGACCTCTACAACCCAGATTCGAACCCGGTCCTTTCGTATGCTAATCTCTCTCCCTTACCACTACACTGCCACACCAATCCGCCACAATTCCGAAAAATTATAGTATATATTATAATTAACTGTCTTTCATAACTGATACATCTATAATAGTTGACCCTAGTCCTTTCCAGAACTTTTAACGTAAATTCAACTTGGGCCTAAACTTTGTTCTTTCTAAGACTACTTAAAAATGTATTTGTTACCTTATTGTGACTTAATTCAGAGCATATATTACATCTACCATGACAAAAGGCTTGGTTACCAATGATGACATCGACCGTCAAAAATGGCAACGACCGTTTACGAAAGGGAAATAGGCGGTTGCGCCGTTTAACTTATTTTGATTTAAACTATCAACAAATTAATCACCCGTGACTTACGAAGTACTCACCTCTCTAATTTCCCGATTCCAGGTGGACTAAAGGAAAATGTAAATTCAACAAGGCGTGCACTTATGCGCACGGGGAGAAAGAACTCAAGGCTTGGAATGAGCACTTAAAAAGGATGGAAACGGACATGAAAAAGAAACCTGAACAGGAAAGTAAGGGGCGAAAAGATGGTGATTCTACAGACAAAAATAAAGCCAGTCCACCGATAAAAGATGACCTCCCAACTCCTACTTATAAGGTTGGTCATTAATATTAATCATAAAAAGCGTTTATGGTTGGTGGAAAATTATTTTTAACAATCTTGTATAAATTGACTGATATTTTTTCATTTTTATCTCGAATACAAAACATTTTAATTGACTGGAAAAAGAAAGTGTCCTTATTATTGAATTGTCCACAGAGAACAATGTTTTACCGAATTATTTATAAATGTGTTAGCTTTATTGCGATTTCTGCTTGGATCTGATTTTTTTCCATTGGCAGCAAATTCTGAGTAATGTAATTTACACATTATGTTTGCAGCTCGAGGACCTCGTCTCCAGTCTTTCAGGAGTCACTGTGTCAAGTGAACCAAGTGACCTCGATGTTTCGTTACAGATACCGCTGGACAGCGAAGGAGAAAAATCTTACAAATGGACTGTACGAGTCTGTTACGAGGTTAGACGGAAAATGCGTCGGTGAAGAAAATTACTAGGAATTCAATTGCGTAAAAATATCTTCGGAGTGGGCAAGAAGCCTGGTATTTTTAATGCCCCTAGGATTGTTGTTGTTGTTGTTGTTGTTTTTTTTCGCAGCAAATAACAGGACTAATAGTTTGAAATTTCAGTGGATTGACGTATTTACGTGCAATAAATCTGGCGTTCAGAGTAAGCCGAATGCTGTTAACACCGTAATGATTTTGTTTTACCTGTTTTGTCACTGTAATATCTGCAGTTTCCTATTGTAACTGGTATTTCTATCGTATTAAATTCTCAAAGCACTTTTTTCCTTTTCCTAGTCGAGTGTCACTGGCCATCTACAAGATGTTGTTCTTCTCCCACAACATCACAAATGCTACACTCTCGCTAGCGTCAGATTTAAGTGTACTGTACCATCATCGCAAGGTCAGCCAAAGGAAGTGAAATCGTCTGAGACCGAGGAACTGTATGGTGATTTTCACTTCCCAGTAAAACCGAATCTACGCTCGCTGCATGGAAGCTGCGAAGTAGAGATCATCATTTCCTTCTCTACTCTGGTGTTTGGAAGCTTTGCACAAGTCTTAGTCCTCGATTTTGGGAAAGAGGCTCACCTTGCAGTGAAAATGAACATCGAGGTCGGCAGTCAAGAATTCCTTCAAGAATTTAGCGAAGAGAAGTCAAAGTTGTCTTTGGACTGGACTTTATGGGATGACGGATCCAGGGAGATCGTCAAGTTCGAGCCTAAACGTCCCTCAGTTTTCAACAACGAGCATTTGATAGACAAGTACAAGTTGCCTGGAGTAGAGGATATTATTCCATCTCCTCTCCTTGACAAGTCACAAGGCTTGAGCCCGATAAATTACATGGATGTGATGCATCAGCTATTGTTCATAGAAGAGTTTTACATTCGCCAGCAAATTTCCAGGTAAAATTTAATTTTGACTTAAACAACACAGGAAGGATGAATCTACCACTAGTCTTGTTCGTCGAAGGAGGGTCTTACTCTGTATTCGTGGCCACCTTATGCCAAGCTGTCTCGGCTATATGTGTGTATTCTATTATACTCTATGTTACATTAGAACATTCTCTTTAGAGAACTCCCATTAGAGCATTTCCTTCGTACCTTCTAACTTTGTAAGTGACCAAATGGCAACTCGTTCCCACACCGCCGCGGTACAAAGGTGGGGGGGGAGGGTGTTGAAGAGGCTCCTCCCCCTGGGCTATGTTGTATTACAATATTTCACATTTCGAAAAGTTATTTTTACCTTTACAAGGGGAGAGTGTAGCGCTTCGCGGGGGGGGGGGGGGCTGTGACGTCACCAAAATAGTGGCAGTATTAACATTTTTTATGCTAGATGTGTAGAGTGTGACACGAGTAAGCACTACAGAACTGCTTTTCTCGACATTGTATAGTTGTTTTACGAAAGCAGGTGAAAAACGTGCACTAGTTTTATTCAACCATATTGTGCTTGTGACGTCATTTCTTGTAACCCCAGCAACCGAGTTTCATTAAACTAGGCCATAATGTGCCTAAGGGAAATGCATACAGCTACCGAAAACGCCAGGTGCTGATAAACAAATCATTTTCAAAGAATGAAGAAAAAACCTTATCGGGTCCCTCCCTTGTACGTCCCATAGTTAGACGTTTTCAAATTTTTTGCCGTTTTCAAAAAGCGTACCCTGTTAATTTAACACTTTAAGCCAGAAAGGAAAAACCGTCGACGGCAGTTGATCACGTTACAGTAAAACTGTTCAAGTTGCTCAAATATGGCTTTTAGTGAGGTTGTCAAAACAGTCTTTATAAGGAATTCTCTCACCCAGACGGCCTCACCGGGGAAACTTAACGATTAATCCCTTTTTAAACGTTTCTGCAGTTTCAACGTACAGGGAATAAATTTGCACGCCTCAAAACTGGTTGTGAAGAAAGACGAAGTCGTGTGCGCCCAGGAAGGATTAATGTATGGCTGCTTCCACGTCTCGCATCCGATAACCCCCGATGACGCACAAGGGCGACTGTTGCTAAGGAATCTCTTTCGAAGCTCGGGCTCAGTTCTGATAGCAAAGAGTCACGACGATTCTGTGGTCTATGAAGCTATGGTAGACTCGGTGGAGGAAAGTCTAGTCATATTAAAACTATCTGAAAAATGTTGCAAAGACCTGGAGCTTTCAAATAGCCCTCTGACAACAGTGGACGTTCAATTTCACATCAACCGTCTTCCTCTGTGTGAGATGCACGACAACATTGATAGGCTAGGACCAGAGCATTTCCGCATACTGTTTCCAGAGTTGAGCAGCGTTGGTTTGGAGGAGAAGGTAAAATTCAAGTCTCCCTAACGGGGAATACAACTTCCTGTTTTTTGGTCCAAAACTTGACAATAACCTGTAAATGAAAAAAAGGTCACGAGAGATCAACTTTTGGAATAAAAAAGACTCTAACAAATGCATGGCCTGGACTATTTGTTGAAAGACTGATCTTCAAACAAGAATAATTAAAATTCTCTAAGAATTGGCCATTTGCAAAGAAGGTTTTTGAAAAGGAACCAATTTGCCTACCATCACCAGTTTCAAAGCGTAACATTACACACATTTTCAATATGTTTCTTGCCTTTTTCGCAGATTTACCATCTTCCTTGGATTCTCAACCCTAACTTGAACGAGGACCAAAAAGAAATCATCAAAAAAATAGCCGCTCCCGCCATCGATGCCCCTCCCCTGGTGGTTTTCGGTCCGTTTGGAACTGGAAAAACATTCACACTAAACCAAGCTATTCGTCGCATCTCTGTGAACCAAAATAACCGCACACTAATATGCACGCATTCAAACAGCGCTGCGGATATACATGTAGAGCTGCTGGATACATATCTGAAAGAGCAACACGGTATAACAGCATGTAAGCCCTTGAGGATTTACACGCCCTTGAGAAAGCTTTCTACCGTTTCTGACACGGTGAAGGAGTATTGCCTCATTACTGACAAAGGGACACCAGTGGAAGCCTTCAGGCTTCCAACACGTGATGATGTGATCCATCACCGAGTCATCGTGTCTACTCTGGGCATGTGTCGTGCTCTTTTTGACATGAATCTTCACCGTGGATTTTTCTCGCATATCTTAATCGATGAAGCCGCACAGGCGCTGGAGACCGAAACATTAACGCCGCTTACTCTAGCAGGGAACAATACCAAAGTGGTTTTTACAGGAGATCACATGCAGGTATATGACATTCATGCATCTGTAAATACCATCCCCATAACAAGTCTTTGAACAACTACGTGGTATAATTAGCCTGCGTGGAGGGCGCTAAAAAGCGAGGAGAAATTATGAGCCGCGATTGCGGAACACGAAGAAAGGGAAGAGGTAGCCTCTGGCCTGCAAAATGTTGTAGTTGATTAAAGTGAAAATAATAGCGTACTCGCAGGTCAGAAGCTACCTGCGAGTAGAGTTGAGCGCATTCCTGACCACATTCCTATGGTTATTTTTGTGAGCTCTCGGGTAGATTCGCTGATGTTCGAGAGATCTTCGGTATTCCTAAGAGAGGAACCTCGCTGTATCATTGGGCTACAACTGTATGTCGGAGATGTTTTCGTTATTTTTTGGCACTGATGTATCAGATAGGGTGTCTGGGGTACCTGCTGTTAAGAATAATAACTAGAGTCATTTACCTTGACTTTGCCATCAGTAATATTCAGTATGTCGTGGCAAAATTTTAAGCGCTAGGTCACAAAGACACTTGAAGAAACTTGTTGGGTAGGTTTTTGTTTTGTGGTTGTGTTGCAAGGGGAGCAATTTCGTTGTTGAGTTAATTTGTTGACAAGTCCGTTGTGTGATATTTTAGTTTGACGTAGTCCAGTGTTTGAACTTGCATCGACTTGTATGTGTACATGTTGAAGTTTTATGACTTATGTTTTATGTTACTTAAATATTTGTATGTATGCCTATGCTAAGCTTTGCATATTTACAATTGATAACGACGACATGCAGTTGTCTTAAAATGTTTTTAAAAGCTTTGCATATTTACAATTGATAACGACGACATGCAGTTGTCTTAAAATGTTTTTGAAAATCTTGTGTTATCTAAAGGAGAATTGTTGAGGAGACCTACAAAATGTTGGAAACTGAGAGAAACCCTGCGATAGACAAGTAACTTATCCAGGGGGGGAAAGAAGATAATTCGGTTGCTTCATGCTACAGAAACCATGTGTTTCCTCGGCCGTGTGGGCTCCAGGCCGAGTTTGACTTTACCTAATGCTTTCTCTGAGTAGCCATCTAATGAGACTTCTACATGAAATATTCTTTTCCATTTTCATGTAAATGTAGTAAAATATCGCTTTTTTTTCTTCATCAGATGAGCCCTGATGTATTCTCGCCTCAGGCGAGGAAGTGGGGATTCCCAATTTCCCTGCAAGAGCGACTCTTTTACGACTACAAAGGACGCCAAAAAGAGCCAAAACTAGATCCGAATCTCATCTTGCTAACAGAAAACTACCGATCAAATGAAAGGGTGCTTCAGTTCTCGTCCGACATGTTTTACGGTGGTGAGCTCTTTTCTGGAAGCGTTCAACCTCTTCACCCTCAGTTAGGACCGCTCGTGTTTTATGCTGCTCTTGGCAAAGAAGAGATCGAAGAGAACCATGCGTCCTACCGCAACTTGGCAGAGGTAAACGAGGTTGTAAAGAGAGTGAAAGAACTTTCTGATTGCTGGCCTGAAGAATGGGGCAGAAAGGACCTTAAACAGATCGCAGTGGTTTCATCTTACCGCTATCAGGTACTACATTCTACCAATTCTCATTCTAAATTTGCAGGTTCCAGAGCATCGCGAGAAAGGAAAATCAAAGGGAAAACCAATCCAAAGATGGTTTTGTAAATGGTATTACTGTCCTGTTTGCCGTGACACAAAATTGGGAATTGAGTTGGTAATGTACCAGAAGCAATTTTCCCTTTCGTAAACGGTCGCTGCCATTTTTAAGACAACTATTATTGAAAGTTTTTCTACTAAAATGAAAGATATTCACAACTCAGATTCGAACCCGGTCCTTTCGTATGCTAATCTCTCTCCCTTACCACTACACTACCACGCCAATCCGCCACAATTCCGAAAAATTAAAGTATGTATTATAATTAACTGTCTTTCATAACTGATACATCTGTAATAGGTGACCCTAGCCCTTTCCCGAACTTTTAACGTAAATTCAACTTGGGCTTAAACTTTGTTCTTTCTAAGACTATTCAAAAATGTATTTGTTGCCTTATTGTACATTAATCCAGAGCATATATTACTCCTACCATGACTAAAGGCTTGGTTACCAATGATGGCATCGACCGTCAAAAATGGCAACAACCGTTTACGAAAGGGAAATAGGCGTACCCGACACTTTACCAAAAACGGTTTCCATCGGTTTAGAAGTTTGTTTTGACGATCAAACTCTATTTCTTGTACTAAAAGCTTTGCATTTTCCTCCGCTTTGTATGTGACCCATCAAATATGGCATCAATTATTTCAAACTGTTTTCTCAGGCGTTTCTTTGGAATAAAACGCAGAGTGGTGCTTAGACAAAATAGCTTCTACTTCTTCTACTTCTTTAGGCTTCACATTTGCTTCCTTGACCTTTTTTCGTGTTTTTTTTTTTTCAGGTTAAAACAATCCGAGATGGTCTAAGAAAAGTCGGCCTTGGAGCGGTAGATGTAGAAACCATTGAGAACGTTCAAGGTTGGGTGGAAGCAGCATTCTCTTAGACTGTACCTGTACATCTAGCAATGATGAGAGAATCGTAGTATAGTAGACTCATGCTAACTCGCGAGGAAACCAAAAAAAATTCTTGAGGAAGACAGGAGTTCGAGAGATCCAGTAGTAAATTATTGTGCATCATTTTCCAAGGACAACGGGTTTCAGTAAAACTGGGTTAAAAAATGCAGTAGTGAAGATCCCATAATTGGATGGGTTCTTTCAGATGATTATTGCGAACATAGACGATCTATCATTATGTATATTTTATTGCCTCAATCGTATTGTTTCTTTATAGTTTGTTGTTCTAAAGAAACATTAAATGTTGACTAAGCCTCGTTTCCTTGAGAGATCAGTTGTTTACCGCTCTTCATAACTGACAATAATGTAATCTTGTTTATTTCTCGTCAGGAAAACAGTTTCGAGCCCTCTTCGTCAGCACAGTTAGAACGTTCCACACGTGCAAAGAGTTACGGGATTCAGAGGCTAGTGGAACCGATAACCCTTACCTGTATTTCTTGTCAGATCCGAAACTGCTAAACACTGCTCTCACTCGTGCCCAGTCTATGATTGCTGTGATAGGAGATCCGTTTTCTTTGAGAACCGTGGGTGATTGCCAAGGATTGTGGGAAGAGTTTATCAAGCGATGCAATGACGATAGGAAAATGTTTGGCATTGAACATAACGAGCTCGAAGGAAGTATTTCCCAGAGTGGCCTCAATGTGAACGCTGCCGAGTTTGTTCCAACAGTGACGGCAGACAGTGGTGAACCACCTCTCACAGTTCTCAGTGATTCCAAGTCCAGTTCCTCTTTACCTATTCAAAGTGTTGTCGCCGATCAAGAAACAAGGGAAAACAGTTTTTCTGTTGAAGGCACCGGTCATTTTGTTCAAAATGCCAACCTTTCTGATGAGGCTAAACGTCCCTTTTCCAACGAAATGTTGAGTGAATTTTCCGATGCAGAGAAGAGTGAAAATGAAAGTGTATCTTACTCTGACAGTGCAGGTGACGAGTTGTCCGAGAGTGACGACGTTGGTAATGCTGATGATTTTGCCGAATATGACAACGTCGATGAAAGTGTCCCGCCAAAGTTCATGGATCCCATCATCCAGGCCTTAAAGGAAAAGTGTGAAGAGAAGAAATTCAAAAGAAAATTAAGAGATGAAGCGAAACGCGAAGAGAACGCACTAAAAGAAGAACTGGGAGATAACAAAGAGAACGGAGAAGATGAGTTGGGGTTAGGCCTAACACCTGACAAAGACAAAGAAAACAGCAAAAATTTTAATTCCAATGCTACAAAAGGTAATATAGTTCACGAAGATATTAAAATGAAAACAAAGAAAGGTAAGACCCAAATTTTCCTAGTGAACTTGAACTATAAACACACTGAACGTACAGAACGGCTTCTTCGTCAGCCTAAAGTGCATGACCAAGAGTGCTTACAACCTGAGTATCTTGATCGTTTGTTGCAAAATGATCCTGAACTCTACCGCGAATGCACATTGAGAGCTGGGTACGACAGAACACGAACCACGTACGGTGAGTTACAAGATGCTAACAGTGAAGACATTTTAATAGAAGGAGACACTCGACAGAGTTTTGATCGTGACGTCGTCGTAGTAAAACTGTCAGGCAGGCCTTCAAATGATGCTACTGAACCACAGGGTGCTTCTCAGAGATTGAAGGGAAAGATATGTGGTATTCGTCATCACGCGATCAACTACCGTGAGCGGCAGTTTGTCTGTACAATCTCTAGGGAAAACCCTCGTGTCATGTATCCGATAAATAAAACAATGACACCGATCGCTAACCTAACCGACAAAAACGTTGAAGGAGTTCCAATTTACAAGAAAATTCAGCCTGATTCAGATGACAAAGCAGTGCGTGTAGACACTCTTCCCCTTAGAGAGGCGTTGAGTGGCAAATTTTTCTTTGTGGTACAATATTTACAGTGGAGGCGTGAATTTCCCTATCCACTAGGCATTGTGACCAAGGTAATTCGGAGAGGCAATGATCTTCATGACTCATTCAAGCTCCTCAAAGCTGAATATCGTCTACAAGAAGAATTTCCAGAAGAGGTCACTGAAGAGGTAGACAGAAACGTCATGAGTTGGTCAAGTATCCCTAGCTATGAACTAAATAGCCGCCGACTGGTACAAAACGCATTCACGATTGATCCTCCCGGAAGTAAAGCTCTAGATGATGCCCTGACAGTTGAAAAGCTTGAGAATGGCTTTTTCAAAGTTGGAGTTCACATTGCTGATGTATCTTACTTTGTTCCGGTAAATAGTAAAATCGATGTCGAGGCACAAAGGAGAGGTACTTCATACTTTCGAGGACATCGTTATGGCGATGTTCTTATGCTTCCTGCGGAGCTAAGCCATGAAATTTGCAGTTTGTTGCCCAATCGAGATCGACTTGCAGTGTCTGTTTACCTGGTTGTGGACCAAGATGGTTGTATTCAAGAAGAAAGGGAGCTTGATTTTGGTCGATCAGTTGTGAGATCACAATGTCGTTTGACGTATGCCGAAGCACAGAAAGTCATTCTTGGCAAGTCAGTTCATTGTAGGCCTGAGGATGGTCAACTGACATCAACGATCAAAGAGAGTATCCATACGCTAAGTTTCTTAGCTCAGAAAAGAAGAAACTTGCGCCTCTTAGACGGATCGTACTATCATTTCGACCACGCAGACCGAAAAGAAGACCTCGAGGCTCATGAGTTGGTGGAAGAAATGATGATCCTGGCAAACACAGCTGTGGGGAAACATCTTACACAAAAGAATGCAGAGCTGTCACCTTTGCGAATTCAACTTCCTCCGAAGACACGGAAACTGAATGAGTGGAGGGAGAATTTTGGGGATTGTGCCAAGCTTTCTCTGTTTCTTAGAAGGCACCTGGCTATGCCTGAAGATGTTGAATGCGTGGAAAAATTTGTAGTGCCAACCAGTACGTGGCGCTGCATTTCTAACGCGCGCCGTAAAGGGGATAAGAGAGAGTTGAATCTCTTAATTTGCAATGATAACGTCTATCCTCAACTGGCAGTCGCACATTCTTTTCTGAAGGGGGTGAAAAGAAAAGCTGAAGATGTAAGGGCTGCTGACGTGCCGGAGGGTAACAGAAAACACTGGTCCTTGAACGTTGATGAATACACTCGCTTCACCTCTCCAATTCGTCGCTACCTTGACATTGTGGCCCATCGTCTGTTGCTGGAGACCGCCGGGCAACAAGTGGAAGCTGAAGATATTGCCAAACTTTGTCGTAGGTGTTGTTTTCTGTCTGACAAATCCAACAAGTTTGAGAAAGATTGCGGCCGAGTTCAAGTTGCGATGAAACTTAGTAAAGCAAGTTGTGAGTTCTCCGCCATCGTGGAAATGGTCGAACGTGATTTCATTCGGCTTCAGCTTCTATCTGATGCGAATCAGTATCTTTCTCCAAAACAGAGGCGAATTAAGATTAGCCATCTGGGGCCAATCCATCAACCCGAGCTAGATGAATCTTCTAGAAGCTTAGAATTGAAGTGGAAGCTTAGAATATACGGTGCATCTACTGAAAATATCAAACGGGCGAAGCGAATTAAAAACCAAGATAGACAACTCCACGAAGACAGGTTCAAGTTTCAAACTTTGTTTTCTATCAGTTCAAGTGATTTAAGGTCTGGTCACCGCATTCCAAGTAGTCTTTGGATGGAGGTTTTGAATGCCGTTAACGACCATGACGACGTTGGACTCCGCGAACGCTTAGATCAAGTAGATGAAATAATTGCTAGTGAAATGGAGGCATTGTCGAGCTTAAGAGAAGGAGAAGAGGGAAGAGTAGCTTGGAACGCTTTTGAAGAAGAACTGGACCATGAAGAAGATGAAGAGAGTGACAGTGATGACGAAGGTAACGATGATGATGAAGACAACGACTTTGACGATGAGGATGATGCAGAGGGGGACGGTGACGAGGAGGAGGAGGAGGAGGAGGACAAGGAGGAAGACAAGGACGACGACGACGAAAAGAAGGAAACAGAAGAAGAAAAAGAAGGTAAAGCTAGATTGTGTTCAAGTAAAGAAGACGACCCTGCCGTGCATTTCATTGAGGCGTCTCAGGTTTTAAAAGTGGCCGATAATGTCAGCGTACAGCTTTCAGCAAACAACATTGGTGGTCTCATGTCACCCGAAATTCAGCTCTTTAATCTCGCACCTGGAATTGACATCTGCCTTGAGCATAGAAAGCTTTCCGATAAATGCTTCGCAACGCGTGCATCCGAAGAGGCATCACAGCAACTCTATAAGTCTATCAAAAAATATGTCCATGTTTGGAGGCCGGTACTAGACATGGAAGCTGCAACAGTGGCTGTAAAGAACGATGATACCATAATTCTTCACAACCTTGAAGTGAAATGGAACGAGGATGAACGACGAAAATTTGTCGGCACGTTTCAACTAAACAAGAACTTTTGTAAAACCAGACAAATCGAGATCTTCTATGGGGATTACGCCTGTGTAAAAGTTTCTTGCCCAATGTCCTTTTCGAGTAAAGAGATGGAAAGGGAACCCCCAGCTGCTGGGAGTGCAAGCAATGTGTCTTCTGGAAGCCCAGCCTCAAGTGAGTATGAAACAGCAAACGATGGTGAGGATGGCATTACAAGCTTAGCCTTGAATACAAAGGCGATAAACAGTTATTGGGTTGGCCACTGTGCCTTTACTTCTGCTGACTCCTCATTGATGAAATACACAATCGAGCTGTTTCAGCATACAATGGAAGTCCCGGAAGGTTTTGGAAGCGGAAAAAGCTGGACCTGTACGGTGGAGATAATAAAGCAGACTATTCCTTCCAGGTAATTAATTGAGGGTTATAAGAGCCTGTGAACAGGCTCCCTAGTGAGGAATAGGGCGCACGGAAAATAGGCGAGCCGAGCGAGCCGAGGGCGGACTAGGATGGGGAGCGGAGCGGAGGAGCCTGTAGAATGTTCTGTTACCCAATACTGGTTATGCCCTGATTGGTCAGATCACGAGTTCTTGACACGTTTGCGGGTAAATGTTGACATCCTTACTGACATGCCTATTGACATTTAAAAGTTTAGAAGATCATTGTAGTTATCTGCGCAACTGTTAAAGTTGCGAAAACAGCCTAAAAAAATTCAAGCTTATACGGGACTCGAAGCCATGACCTCTGCGATACCGCTGCAGCGCCCTAACCAACTGAGCTAACAAGCCAACTTGAGCTGGTCATTTTGTCGGTTCATAATAAACCTGTGGAGGATGAAGATGAAATTATAAATATATGAAAAATTCCTATATAAAAAATGCGGTGATCTGAACTGATCTTCTGTAGATTTAAATCTTTATGCCGGTCGAACATTGTTTGGTTCTTCCTCTAAAATTCTAGCTGTAAGCTGTGTAGCAAAAATAAAGCTACGCTTTCGGTACCTTTGTACTCTTGTTTTCGTGTCTGAGGTAGCTTTACTTAGATAAACTCCTTTACAAAGTAAAGCGCACATACATATTTTCATGGATTCCCATGCATTTCTAGCGAGACCGTTGTTTTAAAAAAAAAAACTCGCTTGCAAAAGAAGAATATAAATGAGTTGACGGATCTCTGACAGGAAAGTTACAAAGAGGCGGAATGGCGGTCTCAATACAAAGTCTACGTACTCCATCGCCCCATCCCCAAGGCTCGCACCGATCACTCCGCTTGCCGATTTTCCAATTATGTTTTTCACAGGGTACAGAGGAGCGAAGTTCGAGCAGAACGTTTAGTTTTCTTTACGAAAGACAACTGACATACTTGCGTTACTCGCGTTACCTAGATTTTTACCGCAGGTCAAATTACTGTGGGGTCTTAGGATCACTGAGATCGACTTACACTAAATAATACGACAAGGGAAGAAACAGGTTTGGGCTGATTTTTAGAATCCCTCCATCTCGTATGAAAATTCGCCAAAATGCCTTATTTTAAGAAACTGGTCTAGAATTTACCCATTCTCAACAAATATGGAAAAAAGTTGTTTAAAAATGACGAAAAACATACGTTTTCGCCTAGCGGAATTTACGCTTCCACGCTTCGCTTTCGCACTATGTGCACCGCAACACTCGGTGAGGAAATGACGTAAATATGGTGATTTGATCGAAATTTTGGGAGCCGTGAAAGTGGATACTTCCACGTTCGGTTGCCGTTTTCTCTCCGCTGCACTCGAGTCGCCTCCGGAAAGACCTGGCTCAAAATCATGCCCATTTCTTTGGCAATCAAAACGAAATTTTCCTTTTCACAGCCGGTCACATTATAATCTTCAAGAATTCCACTCAGTGTTGTGTAATTGCGGTGGTCTATCTGGTAATTCAGCGATAGCCTGCATTAAATTTTTTAATTTTAAAATTGGTCCCAGGGGCCGTTTGATCGCGGAAATATGGTATTTTTATATTCACGTTTTTAAAAGCAGATTGTCGAAACACTTAACTTTTAGATACGAAAACGTGTTTTTCCCCGTTCGATAGTTTCGATTTCTTCCGCTCAGGCCGGTTTTCTTGTAACGGAGCTTTCCTCTTCAAGGGCGAACTCGCCGTTTTTAAAACTCCCTCCACATGTGATGTTTTGAACTTTGAATTAGTAACGAACCACTGCTTTTCCCTTTCCGATAACGATCACTTCCGTCACCATGTGCTGCGGTGCACATCGATCGAGATCACGTGGTATAAGTTTCCTCCTTTGTCCTTATTTTTACTCGGCACTACGTGCCTCGTTCGGAAAGCTTCTTTGCTTTCCGAAGAAAAGCCGTTGCCCGAAAGGGCAACGTGTTAGGCGACCGCGTAGTGTAAGTCGATCTCAGTGATCCTAAGAGCCCACAGTAATTTGACCTGTGGTAAAAATATAGGTAACGCAAGTAACGCTAGTTCGCAGCAAATTATGTCGGTTGTTTTTCGCGAGGAAAACTAAACGTTCTGCTCAAACTTCGCTCCTCTGCACCCTGTGTGTTTTTGCGCAATGACGACTGAAAACCAAAAGGAAGAACAAACGTCGCTTTTAAAAATATTATTTTCGTTTCATTTGTTTATGAGTGTTTGCGCGCTTGTATTCAATGCGCCAACGTCTTTAAACCCCTTTCAACCTAAATTTATACAAGAAACGCATTTTATCTGGTTAGGAAAATGCAATACTAGTTGACAAACTACTTACTTTACTTCTCAGGAGAATGATTTCAACATTAATGGATCTCCCAAAGATGAAACTACCAGGAGATCCCACACCGCTTACTCATCACATCTGCTTGGGAAATGCACCAAACTTGCATGGTAAGGTTTGTGATCACTGATGTAGACATGCTTGATATTTCGAACGTTTGTTAACATGAACTTCTTGCATACCCAAACCAAAAAGTGCTTCTCCTGTGTTACTCTTTACAGTAATTTACTGTAAAGAGTTATTGTCTTAAGTAGTAGTAACTTTATCTTAGTTAAACAGTGCTTCAGTGGGCGTTGCTCTTTGTGTTACGGGCTACCGAAAAAAAATGTTTTATATTTTGCACCCCTAGATCGCCCCATTCGTTTACCGAGCGACAGCCTTTCGATTGCTGACCATGTAAGTGACTGTGGCTTACGACAACTTAACACTCATCAAGTGCAAGCTGTTAAGCAATCGCTGCGAAGGCGTTTCACTCTTATCCAAGGGCCACCAGGTGAGTAAAGATAAGGAAAGACATCCTAATTACGAACAGTTCATTTGGTCCAGGTCCAGGTGAGAATAAATTTTCTTTTCATGGCCATTTGCATTTTGCACTGGATTGAACAATCATTCACTTTTTCAGGTTAGTCGACGGTTTAATAATAAGGATTAAGCGCTGTTTTACTATTTGCGATCAGCTGATAGGTTTAATTTTTTTGGAGGAACTTTCCTCAAATAAACTACGAACGCTCAGTCGATAGTACGAGCAGGACACATCTATTTAGTTTGAAGCAAATTAACCAAGGATACCTACAGTACCGGTCAAAATAATGAACTTTCTAATGAAAATAGTTCAGTTGTGGCCTCTGTCACTTTTTCGTAGATGTGAATACAGCCTCTAAACTCTACAACGTAATTTACCTTGACTTGATTTTTATGGCGGCCATTTTTTTCATAAGGTGTATACGCCTGGAAAGAGTTGTCTGTTCTCATTCTCTTCGAAACACCGTTTCATCTCTTGACATGTACACTAAGCAATTTCGGAAATAAACACCTGAACATCACGTCTCTTCGTAGGAACTGGAAAGACCTTAACAGGAGTTCACATCGCCTACTGGTTTGCGCAAATAAATCACAGCGATGCCTACGGAGAAAATACTCCACCAGACTCTTCCAAACACGAAATTCCGGAAAAGGCTCCTCCGCAGATTTTGTACTGTGGACCCTCAAACAAATCCGTGGACGTCATTGCAGGTATCTAACCTTTTATAAAAATGCAGTTATATATACTACACATTCTGTATTACTCATCCCATAAATATGCGGGACAAATTCTGAGGTATACCTGGTAAGAGCATTAAACTGGTTTGCGGAACTTTGCACGGCAAAATCGGTTTTGAACTTGGGACCTCCAGAAAGTTCAAAATTGGCAAAGCTAGGCACTGGTATGGATAAGTCATGAAACTCTAACATTACATTTTACATATTGCTATGCGATGCTAACTTGCGAGTATATATTCTAGTTCATGGGTTGATGTTTTCCCTTGTAGAGTATTTAACAAGGATCAGTGATATCAACATCCTTCGAGTGTACGGAAATGTCATAGAAGAAGAAGAATTCCCGATTCCAAACCAGGTGAAACCAACTCGGCAGTCCGCCATCCACCAAGTTCCTGAGCACTTGAAACATGTCGCGTTGCATCACGTGATCAGACACAAAGAAAGGTCACCATACGCACAACGATTGAAGAAATACGAAAGAATCTTTGCCAAAAAGAAAAAAGGAAAGAAGAAAGTAGATGACAAAGATGTCGAGGAGTATCTAGAGGTGTGAACATTGGAGCCATACTCTGAGATTATTAAAAAATGCTCGGCAGCATAAGTTGCTTCAAATATTTAAAGTGCATTTACCCAAATTCGACGTATGTAACTGAACAGAAGCCAAATTTTATGCATGCCAGTTAAATAGTTTCGATAGCTTTCATGTCATCTTTGTTTTTGTTAACCTTTCCTGGTTGTCTTCTTATTGTAGAAAAAATTGGCTGTTGAAAACACATAATACTGAAATACTATAATAGTGTTGCTATTTTAGTATTATAGTATAATAATTTAAGAAGAATATTTTCGCTTGCACGCGATTTTTCAAAACCGAAACATATTTAAACAATAGAGCTCTTCTGTCGCAGGCACTATCGTGTGATAGGTTGCCCGAGGAAATTTGATGATGGCTTATAGGAAGTTTGAACATCAAATTTCCGAGGGAACCTATCACGCACAGGGCCTGAGACAGAAGGACTCTATTGTTTTTATTGTACAACGCTTAATTTTGAGCCAAAATTGCCAAAAACGGGCACTATGCGCTGGTGGGCGCCCGCTGAGGAGAGACACTATCGCGTCACGTGATCGATTTCGACCAAAATTTAGCGTTATACTATAAACGATGATATTTCCCGAGCGATATTCTACAGTTTTGGAAACTTGAGTTTTAAGGCATAAGAACATCAATAGCTAACTCACAGTTCGCTTCTCGGGACAGATAATGTCCTGCGGACAAATAGCCATGCATATTTTAGAGCCAAAAAGAGGTCATTGTTTATACATGTATCCAGGGGTTTCTATGTACTTTTCTAATCACAGGTGATAAAGAAAGCTGAACAATGGGTCATTAGAAGCGTGTTTAAAGGAGGATATCATCAGATTGTGCTTTGTACCTGCTCTGTCGCCGGAAGTAAAAGATTAAAAGAAGCTTGTAACAACACAATCCAGTGCATTGTCGACGAGAGCGCCATGTGTTTGGAACCTGAAACCATCGTTCCCATCGCCAACTCGAAAGCGGAGCAGGTGGTTCTTATTGGAGATCACATGCAGCTTCAGCCCATTGTAACCAACAGAGTTGCCAAGTCGCTTGGGTTGAGTAAGTCCTTGTTTGAGCGATACTCCAGTCGGGCGTTGATGCTTGAGGAGCAATACAGAATGGTGAGTGAAGGGTAGAGGGTAGGCAGAGTTTAGAGACCATCTGTGAATGTCACATAGCATCTACTTACATCATTTATGAATCTCAGTTTGTATAAATATCGGCTGACCTTGGGTCACCTTGAAAGGTTTCATCGGACATCACAGTTGTGACCTGTACTATTATATGTAGTTCCCTCTCTAGAGAAAGACAAAAGAAGTATCCTCCTAATTCACAAAAAAAAAACACCTCTGGTCAGTCACCTGTCGTCGAGGTCTAACAATTAATTTAACCAACACTGGAATGCAATAGAGATTTGGTCTGTCCTAAAGATTGCCGGTCGTCTACTTTACATATGGAACATGGGATTCCGACCTCAGGAGATACTTATGTACTCTTCAGCTCAGATAGAACCTAGTATAGAGAAACTAGGGCTACTTTTTTAACCTTTATGTTGTTTACTGTTTATTAAAACTCTTGCGTGATTTTAACTGCAACAATTGATTATTAAGAAGTGATAACTGAAAAAAATAAGAAAATCATCTAGTTTTAAATATTCACTTCTTTTTTTACCATTTTTAGCACGAGGACATTTGTGAATTTCCCTCTAAGCATTTCTATGGCAACAGATTGCAAACCGCAAACTCAGTCAAGGAGCGTGAGGAGAACGCAAGAGACAGTAAAAAATTCAAAGAATTCTGGCCTTGTCACACTGAGAAAGATTACGTACCTCTTGTATTTTGTAATGTTGTTGGTGAGGAAGAAGAACTAGTGGTGTCAACAGAGGAAGGCAATGAACGCTCCAAGAGTAACTTGAAGGAGAAGGAAAAAGTGGTAAGTGTAGACAAACTTTCTGCTAGGGAGCTATTTGTGCGAATCCAAGCAACGCGAACACTTTTTTTTTAAAGATTTTCTAATAGCAATAGGGAAATAGGAGGCTATTTCGTCTTGCAAGGGAGCTATTTGTGCGAATCCAAACACTGCGAACACTTTTATTTTAAAGATTTTCCAATAGCAATAGGGAAATAGAAGGCTATTTCGTCTTGCAAAATAGTCAATTGGCTCTTCAAGTGTTATGTGGGTTTGTTTACATCTCCTGCGATTTGAGTTCTCATTCCGTGGGTAGCTACAAATATTGACTCATCAAAGTCAATAAATCTCCTCAGTAAGCAACCGCGAAGCGACGAACATCGAGAACATTACAAAACAACACGATTTAATGAGAAGAGCCATGGCTCTATACGTACATCATGCCTTTTGGTACATTTCTTTACTGTTATCTGCAAACCGACAACATGAAATGGCCAATTCAAGGTTTTATGAAGAACGCGAACATATACGATGGTGATTTTTCTCCAGTTGTCCATTTTAACTGAGACGTTTCTTAACGAATTCATCTGCTGAATAGTTCTGCGACAATGTATAGTATAAAGTGATCGATTCCAAATAATCAGGACGTGTGATAGTGGTTTTTTTCTTGTTCTTTCTTTCGGATGTAAACATCGTCTTAACAAATTCATCTTTTCAGCGGTACGGACACATTATACAAAATGAAAGATTTGAAATAAAAGCGAAGAAGATTCGAAAGCCAGTTGCGTCATGAAATCCTTTGTACTCAGTTTTGCTGCCAATCTCATATTCGACCTCAATTGTATGAACCAATTGCGATTTTGAGACAGCAATACTGCATTATATTGACGGCTGTTGGGGAGAAAATATAATTGCGACTAAATTGCAATTAGTTTTGTACTCACGATTCGATCGCTTTGGGGGCAAAAGAATTAAACTGAGAATATTTCTTGCACTGATTAAAAGACAAATTCTTAGAAGTCGTCAAAGGTTTGTAAGAATGTTTCTTAAGTTCCAGACGTCAGCAAAACAGGTTAAAAATAGAACAAACTCGACGAGCCTTTAATCTGAAAACTTTTCAAAAATATGGTTGTGTGATTAGCGTGCACACAACAGCACCTCGACAAAAACAAACAGTTAAAACGAACTTTAATAAAAAGCGCTTTAAACGCCGTCTTACCTTGACTTCTCGATAATAGGGTCTCTATATAAAATATCACTTTCCTTTACTTTTGCAAAGACAAAATAATTTATACTTCTGGCTGCTTTTTGAAGAGAACGTTTGAAGTTTTGTTCTCAACGGGGAGAGCTTAAGAAAAATGGCGCCAAATTTTCAACCAATCACTGCCTCGTTTTTGAGACGTCAATACGTAGTCATATTGACGTTCCGAAAGCAATCGAAAGAAACTGAGAATCGTCGTACACATGCCAGTTAATGTGTCTCCTGGTTCCTCTTTGTTCCTTCGGCAGGTGCTTTTTTTTTAAATTAGTTCTATTAATATTGAGAACAAGAAAAAAACTTATTGGGGCACTGAAGTACATAGTTGCATTACACGATAAATAAATTGATACTTTTTTTCATGATTAATTTAATACATAATTGCAACAAATTAGAAGCAGGGTACTTCATTTAGAAATCATACAGAGACCATTTTTACGAAGGTCTACGCCACGTCCACATAACGACATTCCGGTACCTTTCAGGAGAGCATTGTATCTTTGACAAGTATGCTTCATCTGATGGGACTTACGGGTTACCAAGTTTGTTAAAAGAGCTTCAAGTTCCAGTTGTTCAAGATGCTCTAATTCCAAATCGCAGTAACAACCTGTGAAGCTCTCTTGAATTGAATACTTTTCCTCGTTATAGCCTCGTATTTCCTATTTCCTCGTTCCTCGTTTGTAACTATGAAGCGTCACTATTTATTTTTTGAGGGAGAATCCAACATCCTCACTACCCTACTATAGGGTCTACTACCAACCTTTTACAACTGTCTTAACTTTTTAAGCCTCTCTCCTCTGCAGAGGCCTCCTTCAGTGGCGCTTTGACCGCACGCTTGGGAAAAAACGCGTGGAGGCTGGGAAGAGCGAAAAAGTTTTACTGTTGTTTTAATTGGAGCCTCTGCGGAAGAGAGAGAATCTTAGCCTGTGAGTGGTTGGTAGCCTGAATTCGTACCGTCAACTTTCCATGAAGGGTAAAGTGTCAAAGGACCTATTTATTAAATCGTAACCCTTAGCCAACAACTGAGGAGTTTTATCATCAATCGATTGAAAATTTAACTATCACCATTAAAATACTTTTTGAGCCTTTAATTCTATGTTCAGTGTTTTGCCTGTTTTGATGATATTCATTGGTGCGTTGCTCTTTATCAATATTATTAAGTAGAGTCCCATCCCCGCCTCTAAACTGTCAATCACCAGAATTTGGCTCCCTTTCTGGTGGTATTCTTGGGTATTTACCAGCTGTTTCATCGTTACATTCTTTAGGTAGAAGTGATTAGAAAATTACGCGACTGTGGAGTGAACAAGAATGAAATTGTGGTTTTGTCACCGTACCGCGCGCAATGCCACATAATCCGAGAAGATCTAGACAATCAGGAATTGACGTCCGACATTCCAGTTATGTCCATTGTTAAAAGCCAAGGTAGGTTATTTAGTTTGAAAGTAGTTAGAATGGCTGGCTATTGTCTAGGGACAATTCAGGATTAAAGTTGAAGGGTCCATCTCGGTTGCATCATATAATTATGTGCTATTTCAAAGCGAGGGAATAGGTTAAAAGCCAAGCAAGACATTGTTTACAACTAAAACGGTATTAAGCAACAATTGGACATTGTTCTTTCTTTGAATTGGCGTTTTAAATAAGCTCTTTCAGTGGTTTTAAAATATATATTTAAAAAGCCACGACTAATCTATGATATTTCTCCGCAGGCAGCGAAAGTAACTTTGTGATCATATCACTGGTCCGGTCGTTACCAGACTCCCAGATTGACCATGAGCCCAACGGTGGGTGGCTGAGAGAGAAACTGGGGTTTGTGACTGACGAGCACCAGATCAATGTTGCTCTGACGAGAGCAAAACGAGGACTCTGTATCATTGGTAAGATAAATGAAATGTGTACTTAAGTTTGGGAAAAATTGTAAGCTCCAGCTATCGACGTATTGGTTGTTCCAACCTTGTGAGCTTGTGAGCCACGCCAGGGCAGAGACATGCACAGCAGCAGGAAATAGAAAGTGGTTGCCATTTGCAAAATTTCCGGAGTTTCCGGTCGGAAAGTTAAAGGAACGTGTCTTTCTGTTTCGTTCTAGTGGAAAATTTCCGGGCGAAACGGAATTTCTAAAAGGGTAGTCCCGTTTTCCCGGTTAGGATGTTCCAAACAAAAACTAGTGTTCCATTTATTCACGTTTCTTCTCTGATAACAGTTCCACACCTTTGACAGCCAGTTTCGCGTACATTAGTAAGAGTGATTTCACAAGCCCCCATTCTTTTATGCTAATAACAATCGTTGAATGCTATTATGAAGAACAATAAAGAAAGCACGCACCAAAGGTAAACCGTTGTTTCAAATTTTAAATTGTGCACATGCTGGTATGTGATATCTGAATGATTTGCACGGACAACAGACAGCGATAACAAGTGATGAAGTAATACAAATGGTACGCCCTTAGACCGCACGGAAATTTCCGACCGAAATTCCCAGAAATTTTTTGTAAATA
This sequence comes from Siderastrea radians, assembly GCA_964017195.1. Taxonomy (NCBI): domain Eukaryota; kingdom Metazoa; phylum Cnidaria; class Anthozoa; order Scleractinia; family Rhizangiidae; genus Siderastrea; species Siderastrea radians. The sequence continues at coordinate 39,862,144 of OZ024891.1, read as the reverse complement.
GAAAACGCCAACATTGACCTTCCCTCATTCCTACCCCGTTCCCCACCTTCGCAGTTTTTGTATTTTGCGTCGTATCACTCAACTCCACCTCCCTTAAAACCTGTAAGACCTGTAACAACAAGGCCTCTTGAAAATGGAGATGACCTCGGCATGGACAACGCTTTGGAAAATAGACCAGTCATTTGCGATTTTATTAGTTCGTTGTCTGTCTCCTTTCAGGTAACAAGAATTTGCTTGAGGTTTGTGAAATGTGGTACTATCTCATCGACCACTACCGAGGAAAGTCGTGTCTCGTGGACAGCGACCACTGGCCTTCATATTAAATATTTGCCTTTCATGCATTCCATGTGAAACGCATTCTATGTAAGGGTTAGACAATGAACGCGAGTGTTCTATGGGATATAGTGTCCCGAGGGTCGAGTGGCATTCTATCTTGCGAGGGACGCTATATCCCATAGGACACGAGCGTTCATTGTCTAACCGTCTTAGAACATGGTCACACCCACGGAGAATTCTGTTTTTGCGTGCAGATTGTATTTTTACATTTTAATTTTTTAGGTCTTACCTTGAAATCACGTTGCTATTTTGTTTACGATATTTTCGCCATTGTACACATGCCTTTGAGTTGCAATGTTTTAAGCGGCCTTCACACGTCAAACTAATGTTGGGGAACTCGTGTTGACAAGCTAAAATTGGTGTGTGTGAACGACACAACATGTTGGCAGACCGTTGGCGAGAATAGAGACAAGTTCTATTTTTCGCCAACATTTTGCCAACATGTTGTGGTGTCGTTCACACACACCATTTTGAGTTTGCACACACGAGTTGGCCAACATTAGTTTGACGTGTGAAGGCCGCTTTAGAGAGCTTCACCGCGCGGTTTATCGCAGTTGATGCGTAAACATCCATGAGCCAATACACGTAAATTGAGCAACCCGAGGCAGTGATCGCCACTCAGTCTTCGACGCGCTACAACCACCGGCACCAGCAAGTGGGGAACCCGCAGGGAAAGCCAAGAGGCCAAAGTTAAGTTCAAGTACAACACTCGTAGCCCGGCAAACATGGAGAAACAAGTCTGTCCTTCTATTTCAATTAAAGTCTGGACATTTCTCATTTCATGTAAAGTAACGGTTTTTCTTTCGACTTGCTTTTTGCTATGCTATTACACCGTTAGATTGCATTTTTTGTTAAAACAAAATAGTGAGTGAAGAATACAATGGTTTTCTAACATTGCCATTGAAGCTGTTGTTTTTATCGATTTAGTTATAAATATTCACAGCAAATTTGTGCATTCATTAGTAAATTCTACTTAGTCATTAGTATTCTCTATATAGAGCATACTAATGAGGCTTCCAAACAAAGGAAAACAATGCCTCATTAGTATGCTCTATGAGATAGAGCATACTAATGACTACATAGAACTACTAATGAATGCAGAAATACTCTGTAAATACTAATTTTACCCCACAGTTTCCCTGTGCTTCAAAGCCCCTGCCACTTTACATAATTTAAGACACTTTATGGAATATAGAGCATCGACATGCTGGACACTGATTGGCTGAGTGGGTGTGACCATGTTCTAAGTGAAATGCACGACATCTTTATGTATATAGACCGCACATAATTTGTTACACTCCCAAAATGTGGGCTCATTATTGCGATAGGTGCGAGGTTTATCTTGCGCAACAGCTTATAATCGCGTTTTCTTGTCTCACGAAGACACGATAAGAAAAGGTCTATAAACTACACGAAATAGCATCGTCACAGGGCCATCTAGGTTACTCGCCTCCGAAGGTCGAAGGAAGCTATTAGCCATTTCCAAATAACTTCGCAGAACTCTTCAGTCAGGATTTCGTTCTTAGTGTTCATTACGCTGAAAAGGTTTTAGTGTTAACATTAACATGATTAATTTTAGTTATTTTAATCCACCTTGATTGGCTACGGTACGGCGTATTTAGAAAAAGAACGAATTCCGATTTTGAATGAAAAGTAGGAACAATTTTGAAGGTAGAAATTGCAAACAGTATTCCATCATGAATGTGCTAGACTTAGAACGACAATTTTTTGTGTAAAGTGGAACCCTTTTAAAGGTGACGTCGTATTGTTAACCTAGTATACTGTAAGCAGCCAATGTTTAGTTACTGTAGAACGATTCAAAAAGCTTAATCATAATATTTTCAATAAAAACATTCTCACGATTTTGCGAAGCCAAGCCACCATGTGTTAGACAACATTTGTGAACATTTATAGCAGAGCCCACGGGCAAAGCCTGCCAGCGGAGCTCCATTGCTAAGCAAATTTGGTAACCTATCGATCCAAGAAATTTTGGTTGTGATGTCAGCGTACGTCCGCCCGTACAGACTCTGGGGAAGGGGAGGAGAGTCCCAAGACAACCCGACGGGGGCTGGAGAATGCCATCTTTTCTTGGCGGGAAATCGCGCGGTGCTTTTGGGCAACCGACGTTTGTCTTGGCGGGAAATCGCATGACCATCGTCGCTCTTGAGAAAGAGGTTACTTTGAAAGGTTTAGCAAAACGATTGTTCGACAGTACTGAAGTTTTAAACGTGAGAAAAAACATGTAATATCTGTAAATGGAAAGAAAAGGTTCAAAAGAAATACTGGTGGAAGGCGAAAAGTTCAAGTTACGAAAGCTGCCTTCAAAGGACTTCATCTTTCAGTTTGTTTTCTTCACAACGGAGAGCTTGCCCTGTTCTGAAACACAACCAAGTACGTGAAGTTTTTAAAAGGTTTAAGGTACACGATTTTGAGTATTACGGTCAAAGAAATTACGTTTTAAAATGGAAATTTAATTTATGTCGTTAGAAATGTGTCATTTACTTTTGCCTTTAAAAACTTTTTAGAAAATGTGCTCAGATTTGTGACAGATAAAGTCTTGAATATTTTGCCATGCTCAGCTGATTTCACTCGCGCGGACGGACCCACGATGCTGGAAGTGTAACGCAAATTGCATTTAAGTATAAACTTACGGGTTTTCGAATAAACTTTTTCAAAAATGATTTCTTGTCCATTATTTTGTGTTTGTTTATTCATAACAGTAGGTCAAAGCACAGTCGCAAGGCAACAGCACAAGCATCACTTCAGTGAGATTACGGCAAATAATTGCTTTAAATTTTGTCTGCGAGGGTCCATCTCTTTGTGCAATTGTCGATTTTCTTGTCCTAGAAGTTTTTAATAGTAATCAGTTTTGGGTTAAAAGCTTTTTTTTATCCGGTAAGTAATGTGTGTTCCTCAAAGTGCTCGAATTTCTTTGCGGCCGCTAAAACCTAGGCGACATTTCTTCGATAATAAAACTTACAGGTGCTTCGAAGTGAAATGCCAGTAGAAAGTTAACCCGCGGACTTATCAACAAACTCATGCCCCTACCGTGGTACAAGGGCAGATGTTAATGCACCCCTTCCCCCCTTGGGTTCCTGTTGTGTTACAATATTTCGAAAAGAGTTAGCCTTCGGTAGAAAGCCTGCCATGTGCTCAACAAGGTGAGGGAAAGAAACATTGTGGGTTCTGGCGCTGCTGGGGGAATGTGATGTCATCCAAGATGGCTGCTAACTGAGGGCCGTCATCTTGGATTTTAATCAAAATCAAAACTTGTTTTGTATCATAATTCAAACTATTTTCGGTCAAAACAAAAGCAAACTGAAAACTTATCGCAAGGATTGAAAGATAAATTCTAACAAGTCGTAAAGATAAGGGTGTTACGCGTAATAAAATCTTTGTCTTGCATAAAAGTTATCAAAATAAGGACTTCATCGCCATAACTGAATCGGTAACTGCAACAAAACAATTTCAAAGTTGATAAGGGGATTAGTTTCTAAAGAAACTGTGACGTTGCGTCGGTGGGGAAGTGAATCAAAAATTTGCATTAATCAACTGAGTTGATGAGGTAAATTGGCTACCGTAGAGAAATTGAGAGCTGACGTTTCGAGCTTTAGCCCTTCGTCAGAGCGAATCAAGGAATTGTCGGTTGCGCTTGGTTATATGGAGAACGGTGAAGCTACCCTCTTGGTAGGAACATGGCAACGTAGAAAACAAGAAAAAATTAGTTGAATGAAAAGCGCTTGTTGATACTGTGTGGAGTAAGTCCCCCGAAACTTCAATCTCTCTGATCATTCTAGCCAACAAATGACGATCTGCAGCCTTTCCTACATCAGGGTAACACGAAAAGCCGGAAAAATCTAGTCAGTATCAAGAGATTGTCAGTATCTATTGCGTTGGTGATTTTTTAAATGATGCTTTAAGGAGGTCCAATGGTTAAATTCTAAGGCTAGTTATGAATATCTATTGACAAGTTTTGGACCACTAGTGATGACACGAGATATGACCCTCACAATTCATACTGTAAAGGTTCGGGTTAAAAAATATACGTACATCCAGTGCTTCTAGGTAAAATGCAAGCGAACGTTCAAAAGAATTAAAAGCTTAATAGGTTTTGTTAAATACAAAATGGCCACTCGACCGTAAAATAGCTTGAAATGCAATTATATATTGATATGTGAGAGAGCCTTACAAAATTGATACTCGAAGATCCAACTAGAGGGGATAAGAACACATTTGTACTTAACAAAATTAATCCCTAATTTCTTTAGTAAATTTAAGTTCTGACCAGAAGCAAAGTGACTTATAAGCGGTTCATTTTCTATTCATTCCCCTGGATCTTCAGATGACACGGGTTGATATCTCCGAGCACTGGGCCAGGTTAAGGGCACGTGAAAATTGCCTACTATGCGTTTCCGCTCACTTTCGCGACCTTTACCATGGTCCCTCTTTTTCCCTTCTCTCGTGATAGGAGCCTCACTCTTTGAAAAAAGTAAGGGGGAGGCGGGGGGCAACCGAGCCCCTCCCCTAATTCCGCTCTGTTTTCTAAGCTATCGACCCAAACGTCCGACGCGCTAAAGGATCAGGTTTACACTTACGTGGGAGATTACGGAGACACGAACATAAGCAAAAGTATTAGCTTAGTAACGCGTAACCACGAGGACGTTCACACGTACGATAAGCACAAGCCCAAGATGTCGACATACGCAGCCGCAGGACGTGCCCGCACATGCTGTTTACTTGTTTCTTAGCTTGCGCTTTCGCTAGTTTCATTCCGGTTTGCACGCAACGTACAACGGGACAATAATAGTAAGCGCAAACATAAGAGAAGGAAAGTTTTTCTTTTCTTACGCTTCTGCTTCTGCTTGTGTTCCACTGGTATGCACGTACGTGTATTGTACTTACATTGCTTGCGTTTATGCTTGTACGAGTAAACCAGACTTTATTAGGCTTAATTATCACTGATCCTCACAATGGCACTTCAATTAGCGTTATAATTACCTTGTGCAGTTGCTCCTTATCCAGCAGAAGAAGATTCAGATCCTACCTATGCGACGCTTGCCGTCCACGACACTGCAAAACAACTTCCAGTCAAATCGTACAAAACGAGACCAAACCACGGGATTTAAGTGACGGAGAACCTCGCACAAAATCCCCACATAGACAGCCAAACACAGGCTTATTGCCCTGGAATAACCAAGAAAGTCTAACACGCAGTTTGCCCCGAAGAATATCGCCATGTTAAAACCATAGTGTAAGCTAGCCCACAGTAACCGACGATGCTTTCAGGTCATTTAGAAACAACTGCCGTGGGTGAATTCCGTTTGAAATCCGTCAAGTAATCCAAGGATAATCGAGGTGATCCAAAAAGTCGTTGTTGGTAATGAATTGAACAGACGTTTGACTTCGGGTAAGGTAGCCTTGTTTGCTGACTCGCAGCAACAGATAATCTTGATGCAGAAGATGCTGACCAAACTCACTGTCATTAAAGTGCAGCGAAGACGTAAAAGACAATGTTGTAGTTCTTACGAGCTTGTCCACAAAAATAGCAAGTTGATTCATTTATACTAACGTGCCTAACGAGATAGTCAAAGAGCTCCACAATCGGACCCGCCCACAGAGACGTCTTTGCCCTCCCAGACAATCTAAAAAAACATCCGTCTCCTACGTATACGGGATGACGCATTGCAGAAAATATTTCCCTAAACAAAGTTAAAACTACAAGAATGCAAAAGATAATTACCACTTCTCCCTGATCAGTGTTAATAATGTGTTGGTATGAAGATTCATGTAACAGGGAGTCAGGCTTACAATTCTCTTTAATGCCAAGGCCGCGCTAAAAAATTAGTCCACTTATACGTTGCAGTTCTTTTTATTTCCTCATCCGTCAGTGTAGAGTCAATAAATTCGGGAAAAGCAATCGCTGGCTGCTTGTCCCACCCCCCCCCCCCCCCCCGCCCCGTGAGAGTTTTTGTAATAAACATCTCAGTTCCAGTTTAAAATACGGTTTAATGTGTTTGAGTCAAACAGCGATCGTCTTTCTGGTCGAAGATGATTTTCGTCGAGTTCAACTTTTGACAGTGAGCTATTCGCAAGGGTTAGTCTCATGTGGATGATTTTATGGAAGATATTGCTTGGTACCGAAAGCAGTGTTACTCCACGCCAGTTTGAGCACTGTGTCCTACCCCCTTTCTTAGGAATTTTAATGATCTTTTCCCTGCACTAGTCTTCGGGCATGGTCTTTGTATTCCAGATTTTATGGAATACGTCGTATAGCCAGTCTGTTGCGAAACGGATGTCGGTTTTCATGTGATGTTATCCATTTCAGGTGCTTTGTTGTTCTCTTCACATTCTTGATTGCTTTTAGAATTTCGTATTTTGTTGGTGGGGAGCAATCGATACCCAGGCTGTTTCCTAAGGGTTATGCTGTACAAGCCCGTACCGTTGGGTCCGGCCCGTTAAGGACCTTTCTGAAGTGTTCTGCCCATCTTTGCAGCTGCTCTTGTCCTCTATCGTAATTCTCTTTCTATCTTTGTCTTTCCCTGCATCGCTTCCTCCCTGGGAATTTTCCAGACTGTTCCCTTGTGATGCTCGCTCGCCCCCCCCCCCCCCGCCCGAATTTGCGGCTTGTTCAGCTTCAGTGGCTAGGTTCTTAGTACATTCTCTTGTCCTTTTATAAACATTTCCTAACTTCTCTGTTAGCCAATTAATACTCTGCTGATAGCTTTTAATCTCTGTGATCTTGCTTTCACTTCCTTTTCTTTGATTTCTCTACGCTTATTGATTAGGGACCAAGTCTCAGCTCTCATCCAGTTGTTATCTCTTTTCCTTTTCTTCCCTAGCGCTTTCACATGCATGTAAGTAGCCCTCCTTTGCAGTCCACCATGCTGGTTGTACATCCCTTTCTGCCTCTTCATCAGTGTTACTTAGGGGGCCTCATATATACTTATTCTTTACAGCTATAGGAAATTTTTTACTAATATCTGGCCTTCTCAGCTTAGCAGTGTTGTAACTTTGTCTGCTCTATTCCCTCTTGGTAGGATTTCTTCTTACTAAGCTGTAATTTGACAGTTACTACGAGGAGAAGCTTCTGACATCAGCGCCTCTCTTTACGGTGACGTCATGAAGAGAGTGCTTCCAGCGCCCGTTGATCAAGGCATGGTCTATTTGATTCTTGACATTCCCATCTGGAGGGATCCACGTTAACTTGTGAATCTCTCTGTTTTCAAAGATAGTGCCTCCAATTACAAGGTCGTTTAAACCACAAATATCAGCCAGCCTCTCTCCATTTTAATTCATCTCGTCACGACCGTTTTTTCCCATGATCTTTTTCCTTCCTTCGTTAGAGCTTCCTACTTTCGCTTTGAGATGTCCAACCACTAGTGGAACATCATGTGATGGTACATCACCTAATGCTTTTTGTAGCTGTTGGTAAAACGTGCCCTTTGCCTCTTCCTCAGCATCATCGGTTGGAGCGTGCACGGCATTGCATAACGGACAGCGTGTACCTGGGTTTAAATCTTGCTGTAATCAATCTGGGTTTGAATTTTGCTGTTGTCAATCGCTCACTTATCGGTGTCCACTCAATCATGCTCTTCTTTGCTGCCTTGGACTAGATGATCGCTATTCCTTCTCTATGGTCGTTATCTTTCCTCCCTGAATATATGTTTCTGTTGTCCAATGACGTTGTTACACCACTGTTGCTAGTCTACCCTTGTATCTACGTTCACTAATGCCAAAAATGTCAATGCTGTAAAGCGACATTTCTCTTTCCACCTGTGCAGTCTTTTCTGTTTGGAACATAATCCTGACACTCCAAGTGCCGATAGGCACTTTGACTTCGGGCTCAGGAGTGGTCTGTTCGTGCACTGTGCAGTCATTGGTCCAGCCCCCAGCTAGAACCACTTCCGTCGTCCTGTGGTTGCTTATTTCGATTATCTGATCATCAGGTTCTGTAGCAATATAATATACTGTAGTGGGGTTGCTAGCCCCACGTACAGTTTGCCAGAGCCCTGTTAGCCAGCTTGACCCGTTCTCGCCTCCTACGACGAGGACTTAAGGTTTATTTATTTTATTTTATTTTATTTTATTTTTTCTAGTCCGAGGACGTTGCTCTGAATGTATTGGTATCGTTATGAATCTCGATATTCTTTTCGCTGATTCAATTTCCTTTTTACTAACTTCCCTATACTTACTGTTCTGGCATCTTTCAGCTTTAATTGCATTTCCAGGGCGCACTTAACGTAGAACAGCTAAAAAAGAAGGCAGCCGAGAAGTTTCGTGCGAAGGAATACATGAAAGCAGCGTCTATTTGTTAAATGGCGCTCTAATGTCCAATTACCTCCTTTGAAGAAACGGCTATTATTTCTGAACAGCTTCTTCGTAACAGAGCAGAGTGTTTCTTTAAAGCGGTGAGCTCCATGTTTAGGTATACTAAATTATGCATGCAGAACACTTCCATTGAACAGCTAGAAGAGATGTACTAGGATATTGCCGAATTTTCGCCAGTTATGGAACTGAACATTTTCAGTTGAGAAAAGGGAAAGCGTTAAACGTTTCGAAGCATCAGTTTATATCCAATAAATTGACATTTACAGTTCCAAATATTTTTCCAAGGCCATTATTAGAGAAGCACTGCCGATGAAGCAGAAGACTTGAAAATCGCCGACTGCTTCCCAACAGGGTCGAAAGCGTTCCCTTAAAGAGTATACTGTTAAGTTAGTAAGCGGGCCAAAAAATTTTGCCTGCATTCTAAGCTGTCAGCTACCAAATAGAAGGTTAGCTTTTTAAACTGCACAGCTTGAAAAACTTATAATTTTGATGAATATAAAGAAATGCTCGAAGGCGTCTTTTGACAGCCCAACTGGTGCGGGGAAGAGAAAGAAATAGTACTCCATTTGTCTGGACACACCAAAAGATAACTTTTTGATGGGAAAATCACAATATTGTTACTCTGAATTTCTCGATTGCGGTAACGAAAGAAATTAAACGAGAAGGAAAGGAAAGATACAAGTACGTGTAATAAAAGTTACTGCTGTATATGCAAAAATTGAGCTGTGCACTTGCTTCAACATAGAGTTGATTTCTAAGTATACTACATGGTCTTACAGTTGAACATCTTCTAAACATGCTAAAAATACAGTCCTATTTTGAGCAGTTCGGTACATATATTCGGAATCTATCAAGCGCAAACTTGACATACCGTATTTCCTCAATTAAACGCCCCCGGCGTTTATTTCAAACTTGGCATGGTTGACTCGGCGTTTGCTTGAATCAGCAGTCTATTTGGGCCCGCCATTTTCTAGGAAAGGGTTATTATTTGTTTTTCTTGACAGCCGTGTACTTTGCCCTTAAGTTTTAAGTTTATTATACCAGAAATAAACGTCTGAGGGGCTTATTTACAATTCCCTCTTTTATACCAGGCGTTTATTCGGGGCCAGGCATTTAATCGAGAAAATACGGTAATTCAAACTTAAGCTAGTCGTTAAAATTGTTTGACATTCAAACATGTTCGCGAAAAAGGATAGCATTCTTCTTCATAACACATTTGTAACTGTTCACTTGCATTTGCAACCAGCTCTCGTTACTTCTGTGACCCACATCCCATACTACATTTGCGTTCATCATGTTATTACCATCAATAATTATCCCTCTCGTTCTCACCATTCTCACTATCGCGTTTGCCTTTTCTGTTTGTTCCTGACATTTATGCTGTATCATGTTGTATTGCTCTCTATCCGAGCGCGATAATTCCTCGCTTTCTGCCATTGAGATTCAGGCATTTGTTCCAGCAGTTCGAGATACATAGCCTTTAGTTAGCCGAAAAACGATTTTTAAGTTAGCGAAGATTCCGGTCGTTGCGTCGGCTTTCTCTCGTGTTTGATTGGTTACTACTGTATTGAAATGCCAGCCGGTCTAGAATCAATTTTAGCCCTCTAAATTAACCACTTTATCATGCAAAATGATCCCCATCCGCTCAGCAATGCACACTAATTAATTTTAATATAAATAGGTCATGAAGAGAAAGATGAAAAATGGGGTCATAAATTGATAAGTATGCTGTATTTTTTATTTCCATGAGCCTGGGGCTCGAAAGAAAAATATCTGTCTATTTTGGGAGTCAGATCTTTTTTTGTTTTTTTGTTTGTTTTTCTTTTGCTTTTCTGCTTTTTTATATGGGCCCCTACGCGGTATTACTTGCAGTTTGAGTTCTAAAAAATTATATGACCAGAGCCGTCTCTAAAATCATCTCATATATCATCAGTTGGACTGCAAATACATTGAGCGAGTTGGTAGTGTTCATTAGACGTTATCAACAGGCCGACTAAAAGACGATGACCAGCAAGAGAATCACACGAAAATATCCTCTGGACCTGTCCTCTACAGCAAATGAGGTTAGAGTATTTCGAAATGTTTTTCTCTTTGACTTTTCGACCTCATATGGGTCGAAACATATCAAAATATGTGCTTTACTCGCGAATGGAATGTTGACCAGGAAGGGTCAAGTAACTGCATTTTAACGAACTTTGAAAAGCTCTTGCGTCGCTCTTAATCGTTTGCCCAAAGAAATTTTTACAGCAATTGTGAGAACATCTTTTTTAAATTCAACAGCCAGAAGCTGAATCGATTCAAAGGTTTAGCACACGGTGAAAAGTAATTTTAACTAATTCACGAAGTATTTTTCCTGATGAGAAATGTATACTTTCAAAATTAAATTATTTGAAACACAAAGAACAACGCAGTTTTTTACCAAAAACATTTTTGGAGCTCTTGAAAGAACACAAAAGAAGATTTAAGTGTCTTGGACACGAAAAAGGGATTTATTTCTGTACGCGAAAGCTTCAAACTCATGTAAAAATTTACTTCAAATGGCGATTTTAACGGAATTTCGTTATTTGCACTATTCTTTGAAATGAAAAAACAGTATCCAGTAAGTTAACCCTATTTAGCCTGGGGGGGGGGGGGCACATTGTGCCCGCGCTGACCTTAACGAACTATAGCTTTTAAATGGCTGGACGGATAATCACCAAATCTCGTGACCTTTCCTGAAACTTATCAGAGAAAATTTTCCTGTGTCAATGACGTGTCTATGATGGTTGACATTTCCATAGCAACCGTCTACTCAGGAGGTGTCAGTTTGACTATTTTTTTGCCTTTTTTCAGTCTTTTTTGAGTTTTTTCCCCTTCGTTTGAAAAGAGAAGACAATCCTTTACTTTTTCGTACTTGTTTGTATTAAGTATGTTTCTTAGAACAAACTCATATATTTTTCTATGACGTCATTGTCAACTGTGTGACCAGGATTCAAGATGGCGGCTCAAAATTCAAAGTGGCTGCTTTGTGACGTCTTTTGACGTCATGAAACGTCATAATCGACACGTCATAACCCTGTTAAGCTAATGACGTACTATTAATATGCCAAGTATCATCACAAGAGCGTGAATACTTTTCGAGATCCATAAGGGGGGCACTTTGTGCCCCCCCCAGGCTCAAAAACTCAAAAAAAGACCAGGCGAAATAGGGTTAAGTTATACCCTAACCTATCCAACATTGAAATATGAAAGACATCGAATTTTCCACCCTTGCCACAAAATTTTGATTTTGTCTGATTTTTACAGGAAGGCGCTCTTAAGCTGGATGATTAGAGCACTCTTATTCTAACCAGAAAACGCAAATTCAAGACCAAGATCTTTAAAATTACTGTACGTTTGACCCTACATAAGATAGTACATACATAATTTTGAGTGTCATTCTTTGGTAGTTTAATGCTACTTTTGCATTATTGTCTATTTGAAAAGACCGTGACAGCCTTAAGTGATACAAACGAGACACTAAGTGAAGAGATTATAAAGGTGAGGTCTTAACAGTTGATTGTAATCCTTGGACAAAAAAAGCAGTTATTGAAAGAGGAAATATAATGATTTGCCATTGACAATCACATGCAATATGTCCTGGCAAACTCCTACGACAGCGCCCCAGGCTGCAGACTGCAAACCAAGCTAAGATAAAATCCAGCCCGAGGGTAAAATGTAGACTGCATACTGCAGACCCAGTTAAGACCAAGGGTAAAATACAGATCGGCAGACCAAAGATAAGGCCTACACGTGATAAGATAAACTAAGAACTGAGATATGAGTGAAATAGTTTTTGCCACTAGTATTAACTAAAGGCTCTCATATACTTTTTGGCAGCAGGATGAGAGTCTGGTCCATGAAGTAGCGGTGACGATGGTTGAATTTGCCACAGAAAGAGAGATGAACAGTAAATATCTGGAATTGGCTTTAGCATGTTACACATAGTTATCAGGGTTGCTACACTTTTATTAAAAAATTCTGCCTGGAGTTCTGCTTGGACGAATGGGATGTCTGTTAAACCAGGTAAAAATTATATTCTGATTTGCTCTCCCAAATGAGTTTATAATTAGTCTTTGAGAGAAAGCCCATGTAATTTGAAATTGGAATTTTAACGTTCTGTAAGTTTTGAGGCCTTGTAATGAAGCCACATCATTAATAGTGAGGTTTCCATACAGGTCCAGATAGAAGAGCATACGATAGTGTTGTTCCATATGTTTAAATGCTGCGCGTACAGAGACACGCTTAGGTTCAATGAAAGCAAAAGCTTTTAAACAATAGAGAATGGGGAAGCAGGCAGACATTCTGGATATTTTTTCTTTCAGTCTCTTTTTTATGAAACTAAGCCGCTCTCATAGTGAATAAAAACAACCTCGTTCCCAGGATTTCTCTGGGAAGAGAGAAGAGACCCTGGGAACAAGATTGGGGAAAAGAGAATTTTTACTGATATGACCTAAGAATTGTGCCCAAGTTATCTCCACCATTTTGCCATCATGGACCGATTTTCCTTTTGTATTCAGGGAAAACACAGCGAAGCAATGGAAGATTGTGCACAGGGTATGAAATTCATCGCATCAATTATATCACGTTATGCTAAGCCAGTGATGGCTGCCCCTTGCGGAAGCAAAACACCTTTGGTAAACTTATTTACTATTTAGTTCTCTATTTTGACTCTGATAGCGAAAAAGCTCTTAAAATGATGCGTCAAATGAAACAAAGCTTGAGGAAAACGGAAACGGCAAAAGCTAAAGAACAGATAATATATTTCATGAAAGTTTTAATTAATATTATTTTAAGGTTGTGGTATTATCCATCACAAAAATTACTCTTTGAACTTTGTATTTTAGGCCACGGCATATCGAGTTTAATACGTTGTTTAGTTTCATATCTTACACTGCATTAATTAATATAGATTTAGCCAAGCCTAAAAGCGGAGCCCCCCTTTTTGTTTTGTCTGTTTTTTGCTTTTGTTTTGTTTTTGCTGGCAGTTATTAATTTGTGAAAATACTCTCATCCAAGTCGTTTTATTAAAGAAAAAAAAAAACAAAGAAAAACAAGAAAAAAATTTCTGCTCCCGCTGAGCGTCGAACCCGGCTCGTCGGCATGAGGTGCCAGTAACTAATCCACTAGGCCACGGGCGTTAGACACTGTTTCAACACTTAATTTTAATACTTTTTTCTTTCTTCGTGACAAGCTGCCTATCAGCATGAAAATGCTGGTGTTTTTCCTGGCAAAATGTGTTCGAAACGCCGTAAAAACCATGGTTGTGGACAGAAAAAACCAAAAAGCACTAGCTCTGCTATATTTGGCGTCGAAACCGCTGCGAAAAGCTGCGAACTCAAGCGGTGTGCCGACCGAGTTTCAGCCGAACAGAACCGCCGAGGCAAATTTGAACTTTTTGCCTGAACTTTATCGCCGAGTTTCTTTCGCCTAGATTGAACTCTTCCCCTTCCACCAAAAAGACAACTGAGTGTTCTTTTGAACTTTTTTTTTTCCATTAACAAATTTGTTTTTGACTTTTGTTGTCTTTGCTTGTTTTGCTACAACGCGGGTCAACATGCGATTTCGCGCTGAAAACACACGGGATTCAGCACAGGGTTATATCCAGTGTAGGAAGTGTATTGGTAGGCCTGTGGTGCGGACGGACGGACGGACGGACGGAAGGATGTACGGACGGACGGTCACGTGACTACTACGTCACTACCAAAATTTTTTGGCTGCATAGATTACCAAATTTGCTTAGCAATGGAGCTCCGCTGACGCGCTAGCGCGCTGGCTCCGCTATTATCTGTTCATAACAAAAATAGCAAATGATCATGAACATCAACATTTTTTTCAAATCACCGAAAGTTCACTATTATGCACTGTTTTGGCTCAGATATAAGCGCTAATTTACCTATTTAAAAAACTTTTCGAAGCTAGGATGAGATGGATGAGATAAAAATCATAGCCAGAAAAAGAAGAAAGGATCAATTTTTTTAAAGCACTTACAATTAAAAACTTCAACTTGTTGTTGTTGTTAAACCATCAGACGTACAAGCAAACTCACACCCTGTCGTGGTAAAAGGGGGGGGGGTGAGCCTCCCTTAGGTTTTCTTTGTTTCAGTTCTATTTCGAAACGACTTTACCTTTGGTAGACAGCCTGAATGTGCTCTACAAAATGAGGAGATATTATGGGTTAGCAGGCTGCTGGGGGGCCTGTGACGTCATCCAAATGTTGGCCAAGGATGACCGCCATCTTGGATTTTTGGATAAGCGTCAGTTTGTTCTTTGCCGTCTTGTGAAAACTCCATATATTAGTTTGGATGTTTGTCCATAGATATGTGAAATGTTTGGTTTAGTTGCGGTTCTCCTCTGATGAGAAAGTGGTTATGTCGGTAACGCACATGTCAACTAGGGTACGTAAGTACAAAACTCAGCAGGTATAATTTCTGCAGTCCCAACATTTCAATTAAACTTATCACTTTGGAGGGTTTAAAACTGTTAGCTAGTTTTGCTTTTAACAACGGTAAGTCGAGTTATAACATGTTTAAAATTCCGGCTACAAATTGAGGATTTCTAGCCATCGTAAAAGTTTTCTTCTTTAGAATTACAGTCTTGTAAACATTTTGCAAGAACCTTGTGATCATCAATGACTACAAATTTTTGGTTTGTTTATAACACCCGTTATGGGCTCCTGACCCACCATAATCGCTCACCCGAAGAATTGGCGCGAGAACCAAATAAAAACTACATTCCCATGAAATTTTCTTGCCATGTTTCATAATAGTGCCATTAACCTTTAGGTTTCATGATATTTTCTACGATCAGAGGTAGTTAAACTTATGTAACCTGCTTTTGATTTTTCTGAGGTGACAAAATAGTGTTTCGAAAGCGGTTTAATTTTTGTGGTCACGTTTTTTTTTTTTTGTTTTTTATTTTTTCAAAAATAGATGCTAACGTTGGTAATGAGTTACAAAGCCACGTTGAAACAATCTGCCAATGCTAAAGTAAGAGTCATCATCACTCATTACATTTTTGAAGACGAAAATGAGGACGTAATTTGAGGCAACGCGTGTTCTCCTGTCCAAGCGAAGCTATTTTTGGCTTGACACTTTGCTGCATGATGTGACTAGTCACACAAGACAGAAGAGATGTACGAGTCAAACAAGACGTGGCTTGTTTTTCAGCAACCTCACATTTTGTATCCATAATATTAACAGATATTATAACATACTCAACAAAATAAACAGTTTCTGATTGGTCAATGAGGAATGCATAAATAACTTATAGATTGCAAATAGAGGTTATAAAGTGCAATACGGAAGTTGCAATCGAAACAAGGGGAAGCACTAAATTTGAAAACAAAAAGCAAAATGGCTTACAGCCGGTTTGCTTTGTCAGACGAGATTGTTGTCGACCAACTGAAACAAAATGCCAAAAACAAAAACTACTAAATCAACACAAACCTGCTTGAATGTGTGGCAAAAATGGGCAAGTGAAAGGAAAGTTAATCCTAAACTGGAGCAGTACGAACACGAAGATCTCGATAAAATGTTACAGATATTTTATGCTGAGGTACGTACCAAAGATGGATTAGAGTACGAACCTGAGGGTTTGAAATCCATGCTCGAAGCCCTCGACCAGTATTTAAAAGGACATGACTACAGGTACTGTATTTTACGAGACCGTGAGTTTTATCAGTCAAAGTTGGTGCTAGAGGGAAAAGTCAAACATCTTCGTCAACAAGGCAAAGAGAAGAGACCTAACGCGGTAAATGCACTGACGGCCAAAGAAGGGATACTACAGTCTGACTGTAATTATGCACCCTATTGAAATAAAGTGTTTCTTCTTCTTCTTCTTCTTCTTCTTCTTCTTCTTCTTTTACCGAGAAAAGCCTCGGAAACGCAAGTCCAAGAGTTCTTTCACAAACCATGTGGTGGGTACTAACTCAGCATTTTGGACTGAGGGGACGTCAGGAACACCATTCAATGGAAGTTGAAGACTTCGCCTTTTGTGTAGATGACTGTGGCACGGAGTACATCACATTCAAAGAACATCCGACGATGACAAGGCAGGGAGGGCTGAACACAAAACGTGGAAGTGTTTTGCCGAAAATGTTTCCCTCTGGTGGTCCGAGATGCCCAGTTGAATTGTTCAAGCAGTACGTAAGTCGACGTCCACAAGACCTACGAGACAAAGGTCCTTTTTACCTTGCCGTGGTTGAAAATCATAAAACAAATGTTTGGTACAAGAAGCAGCGGCTTGGCGTTAACAGCATCGACCATATGATGAAAAACATCATCAAGAATACGCCCTCGGAAACGACCAACAAGAGGCTGAGTAGCCACAGCGCTAGGAAGACAGTGGTGAAGAAAATCAGGGCAGCCGAACGTTGAGGGGCAGTCTATTATTCAGGTGACCGGCCACGCAAATGAAAAGTCTCTTAACGACTACGATGAAGGAAGTGAAAAGGAGCAACGGCAGTTATCGCACATTATCAGCAGAACTCCACAGACAGCAACGTCTAACAGTTTCCCAGTTCTTCCGATGTGGTCTTTTCCTTCAACCCGTACGGAACAGGTACAGCAAGCAAGTAGCCATGCTTTTACCGTAAACAACTTTCACAACTGTCAAGTCACATTTAACGTCATTCAAGGACATGCAGTTCACCGAAGTCCTCGCATCACAATGACACTCATTAGCTGCCAGTTTGCGATAACCATTACGGAACAAATGTGAACTTTTTAAAACCGCTTTATTGATTTCATTGAAGAAAGATAAGGCTTGAACAGTTCAAATTTTATGAACCTCAATGTCAAAAACTTCACGCTTTGCTTACCTGTCACAAGATTGTAATTGATTGGTTGAAATAAAACGTGTGAGCATTTTAGAAGCCATTAAAGATTTGTAGGGGGAAATTAAAGGGTGACGGTCGCGTTAAAATTTCGAAATTTTGTTGAGAATATTATAAACAAAAAATCGTATGAGCTGCTCCTGCATTTCGTGATTTATAGTCACTCGTGATGTTTTGAAAGTTCTCAAATTGCACTCGCCTACGGCTCGTGAAATTTTGAGAATTTTCAAAACATCACTCGTGCCCATAAATCACGAAATGCACTCGCGTTCATACTGTTTCGTTCTAACGAGAAATTATAATTATGCTTGACATTTAATACATGATGACGTCACAATGCCTTACGAAATTAATTAATAAGATCATTGAAGAAAAACTACCTAGTCGCAGACTTTGAGACACCAATGGGTACGTAAATATTGTTCTGTATTTAAGTATACTGAACCCTGGCATTTATTAACCATAAATTCTGACCTGTTAACAGATTTCGAATTTACTCTTCTGTGAATGAGATGATTAAATAAAGAGTGAGTAATTTGGAACCTTGGCAATTGATGCAACTAGCGAAACACATACGACTTTCTATACTTATTATTTAAGCCAAGGGAATTCACGATTATTTATGCTAGAATGTAGAATATGACGCGACATTGGACATTTTTCATGCTAGACATGTAAAATATAACATAATTTAAGGCAATAATGGCTTGACCACATGGTACTTATGACGTCATTTATCGTAACCATAACAACTGACTCTAACGAAAACTTCTCCGAAATGTGTCTTAATGATACGCATACAGCTACCGGAAACGGCAGGTGCTAATAAAAAATCCTCGAGAAAAAGAAGAAAAACCTTACGGAGAAGGGGTGCTATCCACCTCCCCACCCTCTTGAATGCCAGAGGGCTAATTGAGAAAAACATAGCAATTAAAAGTTCACATTTTATGTAGTTTTAACTTGCATAGCTTCTATAATCAGTTATCAACTCCATCCTTATGAACTGAATGCGTTTCTTTTTAGAAAAAGAGCATTGTTAAAGAGCAGGAACCTAATGAAAGGGTCAAAAATCCACTCGTGCCCACTCCAGCAGTGAGATTCCTTGCGTTTCGACGTAATATGCCAACAAACAAAAGCCGCATTTTGTAGGCGCCCAAAGAACAATCAAACAATCAGGATGTAAATAACTGCTATTAGACACGATTACGTCTTTCTAATGAACATTTTTGAGTTAGAAACGATTTTTCTTTGTAAAACTTCGCACTTCTCAGGTCGAATCACAGGTGGGTTTATTCAAAGTAGAAAACGAGGAGAAGAAGACTAGCGATGGACACTCGTTGAATTCTGGAGACAAGGTATAATATTAGGCACTGTACCTCATATACGCTTTAAACTGGAGGCAGATGTGGAACGTCAGCGATTAAAAGCGTGATGCTTTTTCTAAAGAACGTTTATATGAATCTTTCCAGATTCATATCTTTATATCAGCCCATATTGTTGCAATAGAAATGTGAAACCAAATGTGTTTATCTTTTGCTATCTATTTTTTACTGTCTTTAGATTCGTTAAATGGGCGAAGTTCTTCTCCTGACCATTCTTCTCAAGCCAAATGGTACTTTTTTTACTGCCAGAAGAAGGGAATTTAAAGATATGTGTATTTAAAAATATGTATACTAGTTTTAACGATACACAAAACTGCATTGACTTTATGTCGTATCTTGTACTTCCCACTTTGCTGAAAAATTTAATACATTAGTTGGAAATGTGAGGGTATGCAAATTCCAATGCAGACGAAAATTGGATAAAACCGGCCATGGATACATGTAACTAAACATCGCACGTGCCGATAAAGTGTTAAGCCTCACAATAACATTTTGTGTTTTATTCACAGAGTCAACGTACAGAAGAAAGAGAAGAAAACTCCGTTTCTCCTGCAGAAAATATTAAATGGTAAGAAATTCGCTCATCTAAGATTTCATTTTGCGCGTAAGGTTTATACTAACAGGTTAAAGAATTCTCAATTAAACGCAAAAGTTATTTAAGTGTACGTCATTGTCTGAGAAAGTGTTCCAGAGATTGGAAATAGGGGTCAACCGATTTCTGTGAAACTTGCTGCAGAAATTAGCCTTGTTGAGATATTTCAAAAGCGAATTTGGTTTTGTTTTCTGGCTTTTGGTTGCAAAGTTTCAGGGAGGGTCCCATCAAGGGCCTTCAATATACTGAAAATCGTTTTTATTAAGGGGTAGGTTTAGAGTTCAATAAAAACAAAAGTAAAAATCCTTTGGACTCATTAATCGTATGGTGTATTTCTACTATAAATAATCTTTCAGTTAATATGTAGGGTTTGGCATAGAGGGATCTGGCAGTCTGGGGTTTGGCACTAGTTTTGGCCAGATTTTGAAGTGAAAACCTCTACCCAAATTTGCCAAAGTTCAGACATTTATATTTTTTAACTGCCTAACTAGCTAAAATTGATTTTTCTATCAAAAGTTTCCCCAGTATGAGTAGAATCAAAATCAATTGAGAAAACCTTGGCCCATTTTTTTTAGGGGCTTTTAAGATCCATTTGCAGCCACACTCTCACAAAACACACATATTCTCAAAAGTAATAATTTAACAGCTATCATAGCTTTATTTGTGTTTAAACACTTCAACTTGGTGAGGCCTACTTCACTTTTAAAATCTGTGAGAAACAGTGACTTTACTTTTAAACTCTACTTGAGACTGATGAATTGTCACAGAACTACAAAATCAGTACAAGAAACCAATCTTGCTCTACTTGAAAGGTAAATATACAATACAATAAAGCTAGTTTGTACTCAAATAACTGAGTAGATGGTCTGTTACACTCGGTTATATGCTGACAACTGTTCCAAACATAGCCCTACTTACTTACCTTTAAGCTTATTTAAAGGTCCTTGGAAAGAAATTTCTCCGAGGTATTGCAAACGAAAAAAGAAAACCATATATTTCTCAAAATCGTTTGAATATAAACATCCTGTCTGATGATAAGACCTCATTGCCTGATTATTCTACATTTGTTTACGAACGAGTACATCATGCTTTGTAATAGGAAAATGTGCTGGAGCCGCTGCCTCGCAGTGCAGTCTTTTATCGAGTTTCAGCAGGACCACTCGTCGCTGGATGCAAATAATCGGACACATTTGGTGTAGAACCAAAAAAACTGCAGAAGAAATGCTTTTCTTCAACAATTTTCCATCCAAGATAAATTTTGTGACATCTAGAGAGCCACACATTCCCCCCCCCCCCCCTTAACAGATAACGTTACCCATCATAATGGATTGCAGGTCATTTTGTCTAAAGCTTCATCCTATTTCTGAGTTTAATTACTGTGATTTACATAATTACATCAACTGGTTATTGAAACTACTTATGATACACCAAAGTTTTAGTCCTTTCTTAGTCTAGGTTTCTTTACAAAATTTTGAACATTTTTCTTAGGTCGTTTTTTATGATAGTGCCTCCCATCAGCTCCTATTTTAAAACTTCTAAAAGTAAGGTTGGAGATTAGTTATGGGGCGAATTTTATTCGAGGAAATACGTTAGTTCCAAGCCTGTTTTCTACAAGCAAACCATGGTAAGTACGAGACTTTTAATCGGCTTCAAAGTAAAAGTTAGATCAAAGTAGTAGGAAATACTCAGAAAAACCTGCCAGACTGAGCTAGAGGAAAAAAAAATAATCCAATGCAATAATCAGCAAAATGGAAAAGAATCTAATTTTTTTGTATTAGTGTTTATATGTTAGAAAATTAGTATTGACTCTGTGGACTCCTTTTCTAGGCCAATTTCCTACATCACTCCTTGTTCGTGGCTATCACTGATTCTAAGGGACTCGCGCTCCATAGGGGAAAAAACTGTCTAAAGGCATGCGCTATTAACGAGTAAAATACGCGAGCAATATATTTACGACGTAATATATTTACGACGCCAAAATGTTCAAAAGTTTAAGTGGCAATGTCTGTAAGAGCGGTCCACTGCATTTCGGGTCAGAAAAAAGTTTTCCCTCAAACTTTGCCCAGGAAACCATCTTGGGTCACAAGTAAATGAAACGAGTTTCGTTTTAGGAAATACGTTAAAATAGTTTTTTTACAGCCCACAACAGTAAGAGCGGCAAAAGCCGTAAATTAGCACCTGGCCAGACGCGAAAATTGCATAAGTTGGCGACCTCACTGCTCAAAAACCACAACACGCAGCAAAAAAGTGTTATTATTTTTAAGTTAAGAGGTCCTTCAAGGGTGTAAAGCGTGTGTTAAATTTAATTTGTGTTGAAGTGGAAGCTCGTGATAATTGATATATTAACACTCATGTGAGCGCTTTCTGAAAACTCGCAAAAGTACCCTGTCTTCGTCGGCCTTTATTTCCCGAGTCCAGACCAAGTCGCTCTAAATTCCTATCGAAGTGCGTTAATGAGATGTTAGGGAGTACAGAAATATAAAAATACCTTGCGCTTATTATCGTCCTTTACCACAGTGACTTCGAACTTTTGGTGATTTTTGCGAATATGACACACGCATTATGCAAATTAGGTTGTTGAGCAAATTCGGATCGTGTGAACTGAATAGCTTCTAGATTTTAAGATTTCTCCATTTCAAGTCATAAATACAGAAAAGCATACACAAATAGAAGTTTTGAACTGTTCAAATTGATGAAATAAGCGAATTACTGAGTCCTGATCTTTGGATGCTAATCCGGAGAATTGCGTGACTCACATTATGCAAATTAGGTTGTCTGCTAAACTTGGTCCGTTCCGGTAACCGTTGCAAAAAGCCTTTTTAAAACTGTTTGGATCCCACTTTTGCTTTAATGGAATATTAAAGAAATGTTGAGACTACATGCACTGTAGGTAGAAAACGTTGACGACGAATTCAGCTAGTTAAAGCACTGACTTCTATTCACGTGTCATTTGAATAACTCTGTTTGCAATGAAATGGACAACTTGTAACAATTAATGAATCTCTACTTTTTTGTAGTCGGGTTTGGTTTTTTATTCCTACAATTTGCTCTTTGATCTGCCTTTTCCACAACGCCTTCGAAATTTTGGTGCTTTTGTCCCGGGACTTTTGTCAAGCGTTTTATCTTGTTTATACAAGTCAAACTAGGTTGTTCGCGTCAGTGGAGCAAACTCAATAAAAAGACCGCGAATTATAAAGTGCCGATGTTTGGATGCTTTGGGGCAAAATGTGACGACAATTATGCAAACTAAATTTTCTGCCAAACGTTTCATCAGGTTATAAGAAACTTGAAAGTTTTTGTTTGATTTGAAACGGCTAAAGCTACGTCTTGGTAGGTTCCTTTTCCAGGGTTGGTTAGATGGCCTTTTATAATATATAACAGTGCTCTGGTTCGTTTTGTTCTCTCAATCAGTTTTATTGCATTCACAAGTATTGCAATTAATGTATAATGAGAAACATAAGAGAAAGAATACAATATCAGAATCACAGGAAAATTAACAACAATGAGGCTCAGGCAGGCTGTTATAATTATAAGCTTTTATGATATTTTCAGGCTGAGGCCTGAGGTGGCCAAAAATTACTAGAAGCTACTGTTTCCCAGTTAAATAGTAACGTCCAACATCGAAATTAGTAAAGGCTTGTCAGATAATTTTCCACCTTGGCACGTCAACAGCAAGCCAGTGAAGAGGGTTTGTACAAAAGCCAGTACCATTCTTCGTTCGGCGAAGCCCTATGGGCGGGAAAAGCCCCGGAAATACAAAGGTCATAGCTAGGCTTTCCCCCCCCCCCCGCCCCACGACATGATCGCTAAACTGAGATCGTGATCGTGTCTAATAATTCAAAAGAAATGTTTATCCTTCAAGTGAACTGTTCAAAGGATGCGGAACTTAGGGGTAGTTCTTTGTTTAAGTCGAGAATTTAATCAGACCTGTGAGCGAGAAGTGAAATAGGCCATTTCCCAACTAATAATAATAATAATAATAATAATAATAATAATTATTATTATTATTATTATTATTATTATTATAAATTTCTATAGCGCCATTTCCCAATGGTTCAATAGTGCTTTACAAAGTTGTCATTACGTTAATCTACAAATAATCTTAAAAAACAATAAATAAAAATGAACTAAAATTGATCTTAACGATAAATAAATCAGAATTCCTAGCCAAAAGCTTCTTTAAACAGCCAAGTCTTAAGTTTAGACTTAAAAGTCGAAAGAGATACACAATTCTTAATTCTAAGGGAAGGCTGTTTCATATGGTCGGAGCGGCAACTGTAAAGGAACGACCGCCATACGTTTTCAGATTAAATCTGGGAAACCAAGGAGATAATGACTAGATGATCTCAGTGTCCTGTGTGCTAGGCTTGTAAGGCCTTAGAAGTTCCGTGATGTAACTGGAAGCAGCGTCATGAAGAGCTTTGAATGCAACCAGAGCGATCTTGAAAATAATCCTTTGTTCAACAGGAAGCCAGTGAAGATTTAAAAGCAAAGGTGTGACATGTTCAAATTTACTTGTTGAATAAATGAGTCTTGCTGAACAGTTCAAGACACGTTGTAAATCTTGTAGAACACATTTAGGTTGACCACAATTGCTTTAAGCCTCCCTTTCAAAGCAAGGCTATGTGCACAACCTTTCATATGAAAATTAGTTTTCATTCACGTGTAAATAAGACCATATTTTTAAATATTAAAGGTGTGCACCTAGCCTGCCTTTGATAGAGAGGCTTAAGACAATTCCGAAATGGCTTATCAAAAGACACCTTCACCAGAGTGCGAAAGTAGCTCGAAAGTTAAGCGATTCACCGTCGTCTGTGAGGCGCTTCCACTCGAAGTCAGCAAGGTTCCAAGAAGCCTCCAGTTCTTTAAGAGTTAGGTCTTAATTGAATTTGGACATGAAATCAAAACACGCGATGCAGAATGATGCAGAATTAGACTTTTTTGTTTTCGCTGTTGAAGCTTTTTTATATCAAAACTGATACAAGGATATCCAATTCTTTTGATTGAACTGAAGAAAAGGAACCAGAGCACTGTTTTAAAAACGGGCATCTGTGACCAGGTGACTATCCCATGAACACATGGCTTTAGCCGTTTCAAATTAAACATCGATGAAAGAGAGATCCAAAAAGTTACACGTCTCTTATTTGGCAAAAAATCCAGTTGGCATAATTTTCGTCACTTTTTGCCCCAAAGCATCCAAACATCGGCAGCTTATAATCCGCGGTCTTTGACACGCAAACAACCTTGCTTGTCTCAAGCGTTTGCA
Organism: Siderastrea radians; assembly: GCA_964017195.1. Classification (NCBI taxonomy): domain Eukaryota; kingdom Metazoa; phylum Cnidaria; class Anthozoa; order Scleractinia; family Rhizangiidae; genus Siderastrea; species Siderastrea radians. The sequence goes on along the minus strand of OZ024891.1, from coordinate 39,837,386 downwards.
TAAACAAAATAAAGCGCTTAACAAAAGCCCCGGAAAAAAAGCCCAGGGCGGGGGTTACTCCCCCATATTGCCTATACGGGGACGTGCCGCTGGACAAGGCATGGTTTTTGGCCTCTCTGTCCTAAACAGGATACAAAATTTTAACCGAGTCTGTACTAAATAGGATACCAACTTGTCGTAAACAGGGTATGGTCAGACCCCATTGTCGTCATTAAATATGGCTTACACAGCATTTAGGTATCTTAGATCGGGGACGTTTGCTGGTCTTTGAAACACTTAAAATTGTGTAAAACAAGGGAGTTGGTATAATAATCATTTGCTCTAAACAGGGACCTAAAATAGAGGGTGCTTATACCTAATCGTACCTTTTTGGTACGCTTCGGCGGCATATCAGGCGAGTTTGGTCGAGCCGTGGTTCGTATTTTGGCGAGACGTAGTCGAGCCAAAATACCCATGGTGACCAAACGAGCTTGATATGCTGCCGAAGCGTACTAAAAAAGGTGCGATTAGGTATTTACCGTACCCAAATTCGTCCTAAAACCGGGCTTTTTTTTTAGTTACCATGATCAGTCAGGCGTTGTAGAGCGACACGTATTTACACTTTACTGGTCGTCAATACTCTTCTCCAACTCCTCGTCTGCCATTTTATTTAATTCTTTTGTTTGGAGTTTCATTTTCTGAATCTTGAAGTCCAAGTTAAAAAAGAAATTTGGAAAATCCGGCTCCATTTTGAAACCAAAAAAGTTTCAGCGCTGTCCGTAAAGTTCACTCGAGCGCCCGCAAGTGTAGCCGCTTCCAATTTTGGCGCGAAATTCCATTTTTTTCTTTCTTACAGTTAAACAAATTACTTTCTCGTTTAACAAATGTAATAGTTTTACGTTTCGTTGTATTTCTGTTGTAATTTTCGCCTCTAAAGTCTGCAAAAAAAATGCGAGTTTCACAAACTGTCCATGATATCGTAGGATATCACGTCAGTGACTTGATATCGTAGAAAATCATGACAGTAAACAAGGCTTCTGATTGGCTAATTCACAATTTGGGTACGGTAATGTCCTAAACAGAGTAGGTAATTTAGGGCTTTTTTTTGTCCTACACAGTCAGACCCTCAAACCCTCAGTTGGTCAAGTGTCTCTCCCCCTGGGACAAAAGCACCAAAAGTTCGAAGGCGCTGTGGAAAAGGAAGATCAAAAGAGCAAATCGAAGACATAAAAAATCAAAACCCGACTACAAAAAAGTAGAGATTCCTTTTTATCCAACACGCTGTCCATTTCATTGCAAACAGAGTTATACAAATGACACATGAATAGAAGTCAGTACTGTAACTTGCTGAATTCATCGTCAACGTTTTCTACCTACAGTGCATGTAGTCTTAACATTTCTTTAATATTCAATTAAAACAAAAGTGGGATCCAAACAGTTAAAAAGGTTTTTTGCAACGGTTACCGGAACGGACCAAGTTTAGCAGACAACCCAATTTGCATAATGCGAGTTACGCAATTCTCCGGATTGGCATCCAAAGATCAGGACTCAGTAATTCGCTTATTTCATCAATTTGAACAGTTCAAAACTTCTATTTGTGTATGCTTTTCTGTATTTATGACTTGAAATGGAGAAATCTTAAAATCTAGAAGATATTCAGTTCACACGATCCGAATTTGCTCAACAACCTAATTTGCATAATGCGTGTGTCATATTCGCAAAAATCACCAAAAGTTCGAAGTCACTGTGGTAAAGGACGATAAAAAGCGCAAGGTATTTTTATATTTCTGTACTCCCTAACATCTCTTTAACGCACTTCGATAGGAATTTAGAGCGACTCGGTCTGGACTCGGGAAATAAAGGCCGACGAAGACAGGGTACTTTTGCGAGTTTTCAGAAAGCGCTCAGATGAGTGTTAATATATTAATTATCACGAGCTTCCACCTCAACACAAATTAAATTTAACATACGCTTTACACCCTTGAAGGACCTCTTAACTTAAAAATAATAACATTTTTTTGCTGCGTGTTGTGATTTCTGAGCAGTGAGGTCGCCAACTTATACAATTTTCGTGTCTGGCCAGGCGCTAATTTACGGCTTTTGCCGCTCTTACTGTTGTGGGCTCTAAAAACAATATTTTAGCGTATTTCCAAAACGAAACTTGTTTCCTTTACTTGTGACCCAAGATGGTTTCCTGGACAAAGTTTGAGGGAAAACTTTTTTCTGACCCGAAATGCAGTGGACCGCTCTTACAGACATTGCCACTTAAATCTTTAACGTTCAAAACATTACAAATGTCCAGAATTTTACAAAATATTAAATTACTAACGTTAACAAATCCAGCATTTTACAAAGAATAAAAGAAAGCAATGTTGTTTTAAAGTTGTTGCAAAATGTCATCAAGACGACTAGCGATACATAATTTCATCAACTGAAGGTGAAAGTGGCACATTATTCGCTTTTCTTGCAAATTTTCTTCGCGTCATTTTCTAAAAAGTCCTCATTTTTATTCATCTTTGGCGCGTGCATTTAGACAGTTTTTCTCAAAGAGCGCGAGTCCCTTTAAAGTAACAATAGCCGTGTTCGTGGTGGAATCAAGACAGGTGAATCATTACTTGCGAATCACGTTTGAAAACCCGGGTCTGCACACTGCGGTCGGAAGTCGCCATAAGAAATCGGAATTCGTCGTAAGAAAGTCGTGGTTTAAACCAATTTTGAGGGGTGTCAGCACAGTTAGTTAAGACTCTGGAAAGATGTGCACTTTGTAGACTGCGGCTCGTTCAAATTTATGTTGACCCACCTGAGTAGTGATTTATCGAGTCCCAGTAATAGCTTCGTCTTCGCATTAAACCAGATGTTCGCTTTAATTAAAAAAAATCTTCCTATAACGTTCTTATCACAAAAACACTGAACTTTTGGGTCACAGCATTTCATACATTTATTTTTGGCTGCATTTTAGGCTGTGGGCCTCACCCTGGATTATTACCTTGTCGAGTGGGTGGGATCGCATGGCTTAACAATCCCAAAAAATGTGCTGGCGGGGGTTGTGTTTGCGGTTGAATTTCTAGGGTGAAGTCTAAAAGAATGAACTAAAACAACTGACTAACAAATGTAATGCTAATGACCTATAGCCTGCACAGGAGGCGTAAGCGGGGAAGGGGTAGGGGAGCGAGAAAGTCCGGAGAGAAGGGAGGAGGGAGGAGGGAAGTCTCTTCTCCCCAGTCCTCCTTTCTCTCCTCCCTTCTCCCCAGTCCTCCTTTCTCTCCTCCCTTCTCCCCAGTCCTCCTTTCTCTCCTCCCTTCTCCCTAGCCCTCCCATTTTCCTCCCAATTTCTCGCTCTCCCTACCCCTTCTCCGTTAACGCCTGTTAAGCAGGCTAGAAATGAATGACCTAACACTTACCAGATCTAACTTGTGTTTCTGAATGATTTGGTCAGATTTTTCTCGCATCTCATAAAATTGTCTCAGAAATTTGTCAATTTTGCAGCTCAACATTGACATGTAAATATTTCTTTTCTCCCGTTTTCGTTCTGCATGTGTGATTTGCTGGCTTCTCTTTTAAAAAAATTCCATTTCATAACTGTTTGTTTTGAAACATTTTTATTACTTTATATATTTATCTACTTACGCGTGAGAGAATTTTGCCAAGACGAACTGTTTTTAAAGTTATATGTACCTTGTAGAGTGTGAGATCGAATGCCTGTTTGTGGTATATGTTTTCTTGGAAGTACTCCGTAAAAACTAAGTCTTATCAGTTTTGACTTTTGTACTGACAAAAAGCAATTACGCCATACTCTTGGTAGCAACATTTTCTGGTGCTAAGGTTGATAAACAAGGAACATAGGAATCGAAGGCTAAATTTTGGGGCATTTCACCAGCTAAGATCGTTGGCCGTTGATCATGATTACTGCCTTAAATGGCCTCTTGCTGCTTTAGCACGGAATTTTTTGCAGTGTGTGCTGCTTTACCGCGGAGTTTACGCAGAAATTCTTGCTAGTGATTTGAATTTCCGAGAAACAAATGCAGAAGCAAAATGCAAATTTAATTTATCACAACTGAAGTGAGCTTAAATGTTCGCAAACGCAAATTAAATTGCAAGTCGGAGTGTCGTCTAGCCCTAAACTGATGACCGTTTAATTTGAGCTAACAAATGCTTTTATTTGTTATATTTTTACAAAGAGTTGAAAGTGCAAGTGCTTGTTCAGACGGCAAGCGTTTAATAATAAGTGCTGCCTTTTTCGTATTGCATTATCTTTTCAGTCATATTAAAAAAAACTGTGTTTAACACGCTTAAGGCTGGTGATATCGAAGGTCAACGATTTGTTAAACACTTGCGCAAATGTATTTATAAATTTCCAAGAAACCTTAAAGTTCGTCTTGTGAATTCTGGAAAGCCTTATCGCATATTGTTTTCTTTCCTTTTCTCTTTTTTTTTTGGGGGGGGGGGAGATGAGGGTTGCTTTGTTTTGTTTTGTTTTGTTTTGTTTTGTTTTGTTTTGAAGAATGATAATAATATGTCATGTAAGTTTGAGACAATAAATACGAAAAACCGGGTTAAACCGGTATAGTATCACTCGGCGGCTCTGTATACGTTTCTTAACTGGTCAGCAAAATCATATATGTCGAGTACATTAAAGAAACTTCCGATTTTTACCGAGAAAATCGAGTCTGAATTTTCTTAGAAAAGGTTCCCAGTCAGGAAGTTTCCCATAACCTGAGACGGGCGGCGGGCGGGCAGCTTGTTGTAAACAGCGCAACGCAACGCAATATACCAAAAATTGGAAACTGCGCAATATATGCAATATCCCGCAAGGTTTGTTATTACACATTTTCATTTCCTTTTTTAGGGAAGAGGGAGGCTAGGCACCGGTAACCACAATTATCTACTATTTTCCAGAAACCTCGTTAAAAAGACGGCGATTGTTACGCACTCTCGAATCTATGCCCGAATCAAAAAGAATTCAAATTCGAAATCTCGAACCCAAATCACTTTAAGTTTTCTTGTGAAAGCAACAACTGAGAAGACAGTTCCGGGTTGTTTAACGAGAAATTGCGCAGAATACGAGATATTGCGTGTTTTACGAATGGATTTTGTGCAAATTATAGGATATTACGTATTTAACAAATGTATATTGCGCACTTTGCAGGATGTTGCGTATATATTACGCAGTTTACAAATTTTGGTATATTGCGTTATGTTGCATAGTTTACAACACTCCAGAACAGTGTGGAAAACGTATATTAATCCACGTGCAAACAATTTTTAATGGTAATCACTCTATTTTGCTCATCTGTAGCTGATTCATTGCGAACTGAGATCAAGTTTTATCTGAAGATTTGGCAAGTATGAGTAGCGACAGAGTTGTTTGCTTCGTTAAACCTTGCTGAATGTTCTCTCGTTTACATTCTATGGTGATTCAAGTGATGGGTATTGAAACAATATGGAAAGTAATTTAAATCAGAAATAGATCACATTTAGCACAAGGCCGAACAAAATAGCGATAAACATTACATACATTAGATATATCATCTTCGCCGACGAGTGAATGGCTCATTTTTCTTGTTTCAGATCTCTGAATTGAATTGGTATTTTCAAGAGAGGGTAATGATCCTCTCTTGGTACCTTATGATTCTCTCGAGGGAGAAACAAACTAGAGAACGACTTCACAATTTTGCATTATGGTTGTGTATCCCCTATTGGGACTGGATTTTTGTATAATGACAGAAAAGCATCTAAAAATTTCCCATGCAGCTCAGCGAATCGAAGAGGCCGTGGAGTGCTATGTCATAGTCTAATCAAGAACTACTGTTGAATATTCAGAAAATTTGCCGACTCATGGAGGTCTAAAGTCTCTCAGTTTAAAGAAGCGTTACTTAATTTTAATTTTAAGCTCATTCGATTTAGTGAAAGTATAAGTATATTTGCTGAGAGAACATGTAAGGCATATCTGCTGAGAGAACTCAATTTAAGCATTAGTGAAGCCGGGACAAATTATTGATAGCGCCTTCCTTCCTTCCTTTTTTTCACTCGCTTTCACAAGGAACTGTCATTTATCACAGACACTTTGAAACCATAAACAAAATGTAAGTAAATGTGACGATTGGCTTCAGTCAAACCGTACATCGTACTTGTGTGATCATATGTTCACGGGTCTGTTACAGTGCGCACTGGATTGTTTTTGCCTTTTAGCTTAATCCTCTAACAAAATGGAAATGACACGTTGAAGATTGTTAAGAGTTAAAAAGTTAAAATGATTGACCAAAACAAGACGTAAGCAAAGTCGATGAACTTACTTGCTCAATTTATTTCGACGTACAAACTTATTTTCCGTGGCAAAATGAAACAACCGTGTCTAGATACAGTAAGCCCCAATACTCTTACATCACAAATTACCTTCAGTAGGTCGAGATGGTAAATAGAGAAGAAGGCGATATCAGTCAGCAGAGGAGCGTAAGGTTATGTCTGCCTCTATATATTATATTTTGAACATCGTTCCCTGGAACTGAGTGATTAATCCTCGTATTACGAGGATATGATAGAAGGTTTGGAGAGAAGGAGATTAGATGAGCTCCCCGAATACCGAGAGAAGACACACTGCGTGATCATATTGGAACCCCAAGAGTCAACAGACGGGTACCGCTTGTCATTTCATACCACCCGAGACTTCCAAATATTTTATCTTTTTAAAAGAAATACGTCGAAAACGGACTACGGTGTAGATAGCGGTGTATAGATAGCGGTGTATAGCATAATTTATAGATTGAGCCGTGTAAACCCCGAACATGATTTCTCTGAAAATCCCATCCCAATGTTCTGCCTTTAAAATTGAACGCACCTTTCAGTAAAAGAGAGAAAATGTATCTAGTGAAAACAAAATGTGGGCTTAAGTTAGTTGGTGCAAAGATTAACAGCGAAATAGGACCTCTAACCAGTAAGGTAAAATAATAAAGAAAAATATCACGGATGGCAAAAAGCAATCAAAGAAGTTTATAGTGTAAGCAGAAAGCTAGCTGTGGGTCTTGATAAAAATTATTTTAAAAGTACTTAAGAAAAGTTAATTGAAATCAGATTAACCAGCTTCTTTTGAAAAGAATGAAACAGCGATTTATGAGGATATAACCCCTCAGAAAATGAGCCTGAACAGTCCATTTTGACATTTTCACAAAGGCAAAAACGCTTTTAGCTTACCGGATTTGTAGAGCAAATATATCATTGTGAAGTGAACACTTGCGATTTTTATATGAAGCTTTTCAAGATAGCCTTTTTTAAAGACCTAGTTATGCAACCTTCCTTAGAGGTAAGCTCCATCGGTTATATGCTCCCCTAACTAATAAAGCAAATATGTTCTCCTTCTGGAATATGGTAAAAATATTGTCTTCATAGGCCATGATAGGAGGCATGGTTTCCTAATGAAGATGGACCGGGGATGATTCAGAGCCTTGAAGTTTTAATCAGTTCAAACATGTACGACTGTGAAGTCCGTAATATTGAAAACGACGTATAACTGAATGTCCCGACAAACCAAATTTCCGGCCGATAATTAAAAACTTGTCGGTGACATCTACTTCATTTTGAAAGCTTACTCGACGTAAAAAAATTAAGTTTTCAGAAACGACACTAAATTTGCGGTTAAACTGAGCCTTTCCAAATTTGTCTGTATTTTTCTTTGCAAAATTATCGCAGGAAATGCGCACGCGTCGTACGTTTGACCGCTGTGAAGTACCCACAGCCATTGATCGTGATAAACGGTCAGCGGATTAGCACTAAATTGAAGTATTCCGAGAAAATGTGTTCCTCTGCTGGACCTGCCGTCATAAATGTCTTTCTTTTGTCTTCTATATAAACGTACAATGCACAAAAAATACTGATCATTTATTGCCCTAATTTTGACCGGAATCTTTAGACGAACAACGATATCAGTGGCGATCGGGTCAAAAATTTGGTAAGCTAAAAATAAGTTGTAGAATTAACTACAGTGAAAATGATGTCTGCTGTTAATAATTCAGGGAGAAGAAGCTGTCTCGGCAAAATCTCCAAACACAAATGGTTTCTTAGAAGCTGGTTCGGGCAGCGGCCAAAACTGGGATGGATTCACTACTTGATAACTTCCCGGAATCACTGCGTCATCTCTTCCAACTTACTTTTAAAAACATTGTACTGATTATTTTGTCTTTGTTACTCCCTGCTTGCTAGATATTTGCCTAAAATATTTTCTGCATTCGGATTATCATAATATTCGTCTGGCTTCATACAAATATTTTCTTTCGACTACAGCCGGAAAACAATATTATGTAACAAACCGATTCCGAAAATGCTATATGAATAATATCAGTTAGCCAGCGTGAAAATTATTGCATTTCCTTTACAAGTAGAGGCAGCGAATTGATGAAATGACCGCAGTCTTGACGTAAAGATGACAATCATGTGCCTAAATATCATTACGTACAGGTACAAAGATTACACTCCTTGCTCAAATGGGCAAACTTTCGAAAGTTTTCTTCTTCAGTCAGCGAATTGATTTTAATTTGTCGTCACGCAACAGTTCTCTTATGAGTTTGTGTCAAAGCTACCTTAAATTATTTTCCTTATATGTCCTAGAACTGTTGGTCATTAAGTAAATATTCTCAGTGTGTTAATCGTCTTAATTTTTGTTCTATCTTCGCGATGTTTCCCTATCAAACAAGTTAAACTCGGTATCTGGTGGTAAATTTTGACCAATTTGCATTTTTTTTGTTAGCAAAGCTGTCTAGACAAAGCAGATTTCTTAAAATTTATTTTTCTTCCAGGGCTCATATTAGCATATCAGAGACCGGGTATAGACGACCACGCACTCAGAGGGGTTTCGCATCTGAATATAAATTGTCTCCAGTGCCATTCAGTTACTTCGCGACGAAACTCAATGCGGCATCAAGACCATGAGTAGGCATGAGCTGATTTACTTAAAATGACCTTGAGATACAGACAGTGAACCAAGGTGTAAGGATCTTTCTATTGAATAACATTACACCAGTCACCAACAACACGTGCCACAACGTACGTTACTATATTCAATGCTTGGGTGGATGTCAATCAAAGGAAAGCCGTCAAAACAGAGTCAACAATTTTTCTGCCTATGAAAAAAGGTAAAACGTAATCCAAATCAATCGTAGCACGCTGAATGTTAGAGAAGATAAAATAGAAAATAGGTTTTGAAGCTGATTTTGAGCCCACAGATGCATGGTGAACAGCCTTGGGCCGCGGTTAAACAATTATTTACATGCAGCAAAACGTAACTTTTCAGTTTATTCGGAACGCGTTCATAAAAACTCTATATCGATTTTAACTGGCTTGGAATTACATTTCGTATAATCAATTTTTTTAACAGCTGACAAACCCGTTCATCCTTTAGCTATGCTAGTTGGTTGTGCATTTAACGGCTTTCTGGTCGACATCCACAAATACTAAACTTTGGCTGTCGTAAATGACTTGCGGCTTGATTGATTTGTTCACTGAAAATGTTTCCTAACCAGCGTCGAAGAGGCTGCATGTTAGCTTGCGAAACAAGGTGAGAAAGGTAAGAAAGTGTGATCAGCTGCGAACGTGTGCTGGAAGAAGGCAAATTCATCGCAGGTGGAGGGGGGAAAAGAAATGTAATAAGGTAGAAGTGCAAGGGATTTTTAAAATGTGGTATTCTGGTACACTGTGCTTTTGTGATGTCCAATGAGTAAATATTTAGGGCTATATTTTTCAAAGGGAGTGAGGTGAAAGCCTACTGGTAACTTGTGTTGTGTTTCAGACTGTGATCGAAGCAGAGAAGGAAACCCAACCAAATATGACGCATACAAGGTAATGATACGGAAATTACTTTTGGCTGTTTCAGTGTATTAATGTAGTTTATTTTCTATTATAACCACCTTTACTCAATCTACGAACATCAAGTTCTCCGTTTAACTTTCTTCAGCCTTAATTAAGCATATATATCTTGAAGGAAACACGGAAATTGTTGTCTCTCTCTCTCTCTCTTTTTTTTTTATAGCTTGAAGTATTTTTAAAACAAGTTGAACTTGACCACAGTGAAACAATCCACGGCAAAATTGACGTGAGCGTAATTTAACATGACTTTTGTTTTTCAGTTTTGTGTTATATGGCGCTGGACTCCAAGATTTACCTTTCCCAATACCACGGGTTTGTATTCTTCTTTCCAATTTAAGCGTTTCAATTTCAAATGACATACAGCAACTACAAACAGACAGACAACTTCAATGTAAAGGACAATTTCTTTCTTTTTCTATAGTTGGTTGGCTAGTCCCTTTACGTTCATTGGCCGAGTCTAACACGCACATAGCCATTTTCGTCTCACAAAACACCTCTCTGCATTATTGTGTTTGAAACAGTCCAAACACCAACAACAAAACAACGAAACAAATTCCGTTGCAAGCATTGTCTAAACCAGAGGAATGCATGTTCCATTTCTTTTCAGTGCAATGTTTTGTCATTTTCTGAGCGAGTTACAATTGTAACAATGCATTTTTTCTTTTTTAGGCTCTGCACGACTCTGACCTTGTGTCACCCAACGTGGCTGTCACCTTGACTAACGCTGAACAGTTCATGATACTGAAAGAATATCGGACAGCAGCAGCACTCTTCACTGTGGCGCTGCAACGTCTCCGAGGAATAGACGACCCTGATTCTCCTCAGCTGGTGTTTTCTTTATGCAAACGAGCTGAATGTTTACTTCAAATGGTTAGTAATTAACGTAGTTACTCACAGGTCTATCACAAACATGTATAACATTCTGTAATGCACGTGCTGCAATTGACGAACGGCCGACTAGTTATTTCATTTGGCAGGGACGATTTTAAGATCCTTGTGTCACCGTTATGTGTTATTATGAAGGTTGATGTAATACCAACAGCAATGTAACAAATCGTCGCGAGATGTAGGTTGTGGATTCCACAACGAACCATGGCCAACAACTATGAACAAAAAAAATAAGGAAGAAGGTACTACACTTGCAATGAAATCTGCAATTGAATACATGTTCACCTGAAATTAAAACAATTCAAAGAAATGGAGGCCCAGGCCAGTTTACCCTAGAGCAAAAGTATCCGGATTTGTAAATGACTCCGGATTCATCACATCTTGTGTGTTCGTATTCGTGAAGAATTTCTATTACAGTGTATTCGGTGGATTCCTAACGGTCTACACCACACTACGAATCTGGAGATAGGTGATGTCTTCACAGAGCGGTCGTGGACTTAAATGTGATAAATTAATACTATTCAGATTCTAACTAAAAGTGTGAATTAGGCAAAGTAGAGGGAATCACCTTTTGCTAATACCAGCTTCCATTGAAAACAAAAACATAGGTCGGAATAAGGTTAAGAAACAACAACAACCTGACATTCGTCACCCAGTCGGTGGTCCTGTTCGTCAACCAGCACACTAAATATAGTCGAAATCAGTTTCTGTGGTGCTATAAGTTCTTATATCAGCAAAAACGTGCTAACAGAATGTACGATATCAAGTCGCAAAGGCTGTAAAAGCCGTAGAAAGTCTTCAGATTCACTGGAAAACCCGTTTACACAACAAATGATTCCAGATTTGAAAGTATTTGGATTCAAGGTACCCGCTTTGTTCATCGTATTCAAAGTATTCGGTTTCGTGATGAATCCGGTGATTTTTGGTACCGGATTCGCCCCTTTGTGTGTAAACGCGAAAACGAATCTGGTGACTTTTGCGCTAGTGTAAACTTAGCCCCAGAGTGAATATCTCCAATTAATGGACGTAAAATGGCTCAGAACGAAGTATGGAGACGTTTCTTTTCAGATGTAAATAAGTCAATAGAACCGACGGTTGCAGTGAAACATCTCAGTTCCTTGAAGAGTATTTTTCTCTCACATAATAGGTAATGAGTGGGAATAACTTTAAAAAATATAATGGAAGGCAAACGGACACATGTTGCCACGTGCCTGCTGAGTATGCCATTATTATATGTAATTTTATGCTGATATTGCTTTCAGAGCTATGTCCAGCACGTTATGCGAGACTGTGAAGATGGTGAGTTCCTCTACGTCTGAATTTATATTAAAGAATCCGCTGACCAACGCGATAGCAATCGACAGGTTTAGGAAGTTTATAATCCAGGTTGTTCAGGTTGTTACTCTTAAAGGACGGCCTCAGTTTTACTGGACTTCCTATTAATCCAGTTCGTTAATATTGTAAGTTTGCTAATCCAGCTGTGGGAACTCAAATTCTAGCTTCAAAGGCTTCACTATGATTGGTAAAAATGCAGCAACCGTTTTCTTCTCCAGTTCGTCCGATTCTCGTCAATTGCAACTGTTCAACTCCAAGTATGTTTCAATTATTACAATTAGCAAAAGTCTCGAGAGTGATAAAAGACACGTTATAAATTAATAGTTTTACTTGTTATATTGGTTCTTTCTTCTTGATGAGCCATATCTTACTTTAATTGGACAATTTGCCAATGTTCGTCTTATGGCCAATGCCAAACGTCTAAACAAATGAGGCACTCTAACGTTGAAATGTTCGAAATTTTAGACGCAGGAGTTTGCATTAAGGTTGGAAAAACATTGAACATCATCTCAATTAACCACCTAGCACTTATAAAAGTGTCTTGCATGCGAGGATTAAAAGAAAGTAATTTTGACCAAGTTTGGGATCAGTAGGTTCAGTTTCTGGACTATAGAGTCCAATCAGTGAGGCACATCTCTGCCAGCAGAAAAGTGTTTGTGCCCTCAGTGAAGCTGTGGTGATGTCATCTTTCTGTCTCGTAGCAGCCCGGATTCTCTACGACAACACTTATTTCTTCTGCAAACTAGTAGTAAAGGTATAACATATCCACATCATCCAGCTGGCTATCATCTTTTTCATCCACAAAGCTTGTAGTGTTTATACATTGTCAATATTTAATGGATAAAGAATGATTTTTTCTTAACTTTTATACTTTAGGCACGGGAATTGAACTTGTTGACTAAGTGGTTTGATTATCACCATTTGTATATGTTTTTTTTTTTAGCTAAGAGCATGCTCGGAGGTTTAGACGAACACATCGCGTTCCTACTTATGCGGGCTCTTGAGTTACAAGGGGAGGTAGAAGAAGCATTCGGTTTTGCGGTGGTATATAGAGCTCTTGATCCTCAGGTAAAGCCATTCATATTGTAAACGTTTGTATAGACTTTGGGTTTATAACGTTTGTAATACTCCCCGTTGCTTCGTACTTAAAAAACTGAAGTTACTCGCCGCACTTGTGGGCGTTTGTGGCCTTAATGCCACCTTGCCTTTTCTACGAATACCAAGCTGTTTTTCTCAAGGTAAAAGCTCCACATTAAAAGTATGCTAATAAACCTGTACCTGTTTATTTTTGTAGATGAAAAGAGACAAGGATGCAGTGCGCAGATTAAGAGCGAAAGTAAATTTTTTGTTGGGCCAGGTATGAATGGATTGTTGGAACAAGAGCTGCATGAAGGGTTAGATTACAGCTTGAACTGACTTAATCTGCTACCCAGCACTAACCCCAGGCTTGTTAGACTGCTGTGGCCTGGGAGCTAGTCTGCAAGGGTTCATCTGTGCAAGCAGTTCGCTGCTCAATCATCACAACTGCGTTCTTTGTTTCAGTTCCGAAACAGGGGAACAATAGCTAGCCTTAGCCTCTTGTGGGTGATTTGTATTGTTCAGCAAATAACCATTGTACTGTATTATAGTTTTGTACCATAGTTTTAACATTTGTTGTTTCTTTATTGTGAATATATGTTATCTTTTTATGATATTACTTTATATCCTTTAATTCATTTTTGTTACAGTTCTTGAGAATGTTTGAGTATCTTAGGCTTTTAAGTTATACAGTTTATATGTCTTTATATCCTCGAGGTCATAGCAACCTCTTAGCCATGGCCGTCTTTTTCAACAAGAATCCTTAGTTATTTTATAAATGAATTTAAACCGTCTTTCACGACTTCTTTTGCAGGGATGCCAGCACCAAATGTACAGGACCGTCGACATCCTGATGTTAAGAGGCGAGCTATTGTTTTCAGACGGTTCACCGGGCATAGCTCTGAAGATTTACACAGAGGTTCTCCACCTCTTTCCCAAATTCTTGGAAGCACACGAACAGCGAGCACGGTGCAACTTCATTATGGTAAGGAAGAAACTGTAAGTCATCCTTAGGTTCCTCTCGGCGTTAAAAAGTAGCGGCGAGAGAAACACCTGGTGAAACGCTAGTCACAAGTCTCGCATATTGGAGATCTTATTATTTCAAAATGACAGGAAACTCGCATTGGTTGATTTTATAGTCATGTCATCCACTGATTGCAGAGTCTCCTTTTCTCTCTCCACTATTTTGCCTGCCAAGAAGACCCTTGAAACGAGCTAGAACGCTGTATTTCCTTCTTTGCCGTTTATTTATATATGACAGCTGTACTGTTACGTGACCAATAATAATAATAATAATAATGATTTATATATAGCGCTGTTTCCACAAGGTATCCAACAGCGCTTTACAATGTTTAAAATTACTGAAATAATCGAAATAATTAAATAATACAATATCAATTAAAAATACGCAGCCCAAGCAATGGAATATTCCGCTTAAAAGGGTTTAATTTTGGGTACGTTACTTACAAATTGAGCTAAACTTGATTTTGGTACAATGGCATTCAGCTCTGATCATAACTGAATCTAAAAGTTTAAAGTTGAAAGTTTATCCTAGAGTTAGAAAAAAATGGAGCTGAATGTATTCAAAAAATATTGTATTCAAGGAATATTCAAATTTCTTACCGTTTCCAATTTTACAAATGCTTCCTTAGCTTACTTTAACCCTATTCAGACCGGGCTTTTTTTGGTCTTCTGGGACCGGGGGGGAGGGGGCCTGATTCGGCCCCCACCTCTTAACTCCGAGAATATTAAAGCTATGACAACGAAACTTGGAAAGCAGATAATACGTCAAAAAATGTTTCCTTTGAGGTCCGCAACACAAGCTGATGGCGTCATGTGACGTAGCAATAACGTCAGTTTCTAAAATGGCGGCCATCTTGGATCCGCCATCTTGGATTTCTTGATTTCTTCAGAACCTTTGAAATTTGCCAAAATTGGCCAAAAAGTAACCGAAATCAATAAAAGAACACGAAAATGATACAAAGCAGTAGAACTTACTTCAGAAAATTATAATTTTTCAATAAAAGGGTGAAAATTTAAAATTCTTAAAAAACAGCCTGTCAAAAAGTGGTTGCCATGATAACGTCAAATATGATGGACAAGCATTTGCTATGCCAAATTGTTCCCAGATAAATTTCAGGAAACGTCACGAGGCTTGGTGGGTTTAGCTTGCTTATGGAAAAAGTTATAAACCTCCAAAGTCAGTGCGGGCACAATGCCCCCCCCCCCCCTCCCCGGTCTGAATAGGGTTAAGGGACAAGGGGTTGTTGCGGCTGATTACCTTACACGTGTTGGTTTCGTTTTGTTTTTTGTTTTGTTTTGTTTTGTTTTTGGTAAAATGGAATTGAACCCTGTTCATACCTGAATCTAAACGTTTAAGTTGAAAGTTTAACTTAGAGTTCGATTTATATTCTAAACACTTTGTAAAAAATCGAGCTGAACGTATTCAAGAACTATTCAATTTTCTTACAGTTTCCAATTTTAAATGCCTCCTTGCTTTAAGGGACA